>CM016729.1:5932438-6158098 GCA_005771605.1 Scutellaria baicalensis
ACAGTTTGGAAACTGTTGTCGTAATTTATTTCAGCGTTGTCTTTTACAAGTCATATTTATTACAATCTACTAAAAATTCAAATATATAGAATAAGACATTCAACTCAAAATAGTCATACCAAATTCATCTAATACTTCGTACAACAAATATTCATAACAAAAATTTAAAGTTGCCCGAGACAAGTTATTATAAAGGTTATCATAAGTTCATCAAAACAAGTAACGTACATTCCTCCCACAAAGAGATCCAATGACAAATGAGTATATGATTCAATCCTCTCATCAACTAAGTCTCCCATTACCTAATAGTCATAAATATGTTCTTGAACACGTTCCGCCCACTCCTTACGTATTTCATTGATATCCCTTTCAGTGTAAAACCCTTCCCTGCCAAATAACCTGATGGTACTTGGCCAGCGCCAACTTTTCAGCCTTACCTCCACCAAAGTCACATGCTGAGTGAGCAGCCATATCCTGACAAAATATAAGGGCCCCTCTTAGAATCATTTAATGAATCACCACAACATAACATGAATCCATGCACAATAGTGTGTAGATTCTACTTTATAAGCTGCTTTGAAAAAATTTGAAGCACATAGGGCACGATGCTACAAGTGAGCACACCTTGTCAAAACGAAGATGGAGGACAACAAACTTTCCATTCCCTTGATTATGTTTAGAATCGGCGACTTCTTTTAGGTAGTTATTTTTGTCTACTTCACTTGTGCTAGGAGAATTTCGGAGACGATTAACAAGAGCATCCCCAAAAGATCTGATATGTGGAACAAAAACCAAAGCCTGAAAGTTGACTTTACACCGTAGTTGTTGGATGTCCTCCGGCATATTGTCAAAAGCCAGACGGTGAGAAAATGGTGCAATTGCAGCAATTCCATAACTGGACAAATTCAATAATTAGATACACCAATATTCAAAATGAAGTGCATAACTAAAAATATAGATTGTAGTTCTACTATTTGCTGGAAATCATGTCAATAATTTACATGCTTTAACACAAAATTTTACTGATAAATCACTGAAACAAATGCAATAACCGCAGAGGGGCAATCAATCTGTTATCAATCAATGTTAATGTACCACTTCATATTAGCAGTAATATGTCTAAATTCAGTTTGAAAAAAAAAAAAAAACCAGTGAGTTTATACGGTTTTGAGATCATCAGAAATTCAAAACAAACCTCAGAAACACAACCTATGAATGTAAGACTAGCTCAAAGAATTGGCATAACATACCAATGTTGAATATTATTAAACTCACACCCAAGATGATTATACCAAAATATAACCTTAATGAAACTATCTAATCCGGGTAAAGAAAGATCATTTCTTGTTCACCAACCTCTGCAGGACAGGTAAAACATTGTCCAGATACCAGTTTGCAGAAGCATGGACTGATGCTGTTTTTATTCTGGTAGCTCGAATGGCTGTAGCATAATACTCCCGAGTGCTCCAAAAATATTCATCAGGTAACTCTTTAACAATAGATACATCATCTTTCAACACATTAATAAAGTGATCCACATCAAATATGTCCATGAATGTGCTGCAAGAGGGAAAGAAAGACAGTCCTCATTTCATTAGAAATAAACAAGAAAATATAATTTTTAGAACAACTATTGTGAAATGAATTAATTAACCCTTAAAAGAAAACCTTGAATCTTGCCAAACAGGATTTACTTCAAGATATGGAATAATGAGGGTTGCATTTAAGATTTTTGCAAGAGCAACTGCATCACAAATCTTCATATACATCAAAGAGAACTCTGGCTATGTTTTATATCATCTAATGGTAAGTACAAGTGCTTACAGAGATATCAATGGTATCTCCTTATGTTCTTTGGATTCTAATTGCATACTAGAAGACTGCGGCGGATGAGAGAGAGGAGACTGCGACGGACGGCGGCTGAGAGAGAGGCGGCGGCGGCTGAGAGAGAGAGGGACGGGGCGGCTGAGGTGTGAGAGAGATAGGGTTACAAATTTTCAGAGGAGAACACGGCTAGCAGAGAAGGACAGCGGTGGCGGCGGGGGTGGGAGCGGGGAGGGGGGGCCGCGACACCTGCTCTCCTGCGACAACAATCCAAGCGACGAGGATGAATGAACGAGTTTGAAAGATAAGAGATGAAAGACATGGGGAGAAGGACAGCAGCTGGGGCAGTGGCGGTGAGGGCAGGGTCGGTGGTAACGGCAGGGGCAGCGGCGGGCGTGGGATAATGAGGGTTGCATTTAAGATTTTTGCAAGAGCAACTGCATCACAAATCTTCATATACAAAAATATAAATGTCAATGGCCAAAGACCAATAATAGTAATTACATCAAAGAGAACTCTGGCTATGTTTTATATCATCTAATGGTAAGTACAAGTGCTTACAGAGATATCAATGGTAACTCCTTATGTTCTTTGGATTCTAATTGCATACTAGAAGACTGCGGCGGATGAGAGAGAGGAGACTGCGATGGACGGCGGCTGAGAGAGAGGCGGCGGCGGCGGCTGAGAGAGAGAGGGACGGGGCGGCTGAGGTGTGAGAGAGATAGGGTTACAAATTTTCAGAGGAGAACACGGCTAGCAGAGAAGGACAGCGGCGGGGGCGGCGGCGGCGGGGGTGGGAGCGGGGAGGGGGGGCCGCGACACCTGCTCTCCTGTGACAACAATCCAAGCGACGAGGATGAATGAACGAGTTTGAAAGATAAGAGATGAAAGACGTGGGGAGAAGGACAGCAGCTGGGGCAGTGGCGGTGAGGGCAGGGTCGGTGGCAACGGCAGGGGCAGCGGCGGGCGTGGGAAGAGAGAAATAACTAGGGTTTGCAATTGAATTGAATTGGGATTTAATTGTATTTACATATTGTAAAAAAAATAAAAATTCAAGTTTATTTAGTCTACGACTACGCTACCACAAGGTTATGACAACGCTATAAAGTTACCGTTGTCTTAGGCATATATATGACTACGCCTCAACGACAACCTCATATTGTACCCGTTGTCTTAGGGATCAACGACTACATATCTACGACAAACTCATGTCATAAGCGTTGTCTTAGGGTTCATTTTTTACCTAAGACTACACCACTACGACAACCTCAAGTCATAACCGTTGTCTTAGGGCTGAATTTTACCCTACGACTACGCCTCTACGACAATGCCAATAAAGCGCCGTTGTCTATGAACGCATTTTTCAGCCCTACGACAACGGTTTTGTCTACGACAACACCAATTTTGGCTACGACAACACCAATTTTGGCTACACCATTGTCTTAGGGGCGTAGTCTATGTGCATTTTTCTTGTAGTGCAAGGAAGAGGTACTCTACTTACGATGTGGAACTCTATGCTATTGTTCAAACTCTTCGGCATTGGCGCCCATATTTAATCCAAAAGGAGTTCATTCTCAATTCTGATCATGAAGCTCTCAAATATATTAACTCTCAAGCTAGCTTGAATCGGAGACATGCAAGTTGGGTTTCTTTCTTACAAGAGTACACTTTTGTGTTAAAACATAAAAGTGGAAAATTAAACAAAGTGGCAGATGCACTTAGTCGACGGGTTTCATTATTGAATTTTGTGAGTATTCAACTCGAAGGATTCGACGGCGTAAGAGAGATGTATGCAGGCGATCCTGATTTTGTCAATGATTATAAAAAATGCAAGGAGGGTAATGGAGATTTTCACTTACTTGATGGTTTTCTTTCCAAGGGAACAAGCTTGTGCATTCCTAAGTGTTCTCTTAGGGAATTCATCATCAAGGAACTTCATGGTGGTGGTCTTGGTGGGCACCTCCGATCATGGAAGTAGATTGGTGGTGTCTTTACTTTATATAATGGGGTACTACCTGCACCTCCAATCATAATTTCCACTTATTTGATTCCTCGATTAATAATAAGAATCATTTTAGAGAAATCTCTTCCTGCGATAGCTGGTAGATCTTCTCCAATTTCTTTAGGAAAAACCTCATACTTTGCAGTACATATTCCGGCGTCTGAGTCAACATAGGCGGTGAAATATTCGGCCTTGTATTCATCATATAACATTTCAATAGAAATGTATATGGAGAATGGGCTAGTGGTCATCTAATTCTATATCTTTTTTCCGCCACTGTGAACTCCATTCCATCTTGTTATCTTTCCCAAGGTTTATGATCCTCGAGAAACTCGATCCCAAGTATTAACTGATCTGGGATTCTTCCTGCAATCTCCATGAGAGTGAGCTCAATTTCACCCATTCTTAGGCTTCCTTGAAATTTTCCGACTATCGGTTGTTGGAGATAATATAGGACATTATAAGGGAATATATTATCCCGTTGAGTAATGTCGAATACCACTTCAACTCCTCTCTATCCTTCCTGACACTTCAACTCTCCTTATGTTTTGAAAACATATGGGATTCGCTGGGCTGTACTCGGTCTTTTTTCTTCCCAACGGCTGTTACTCATTTTTCTATCTTGTTGGAAAGACATCCTCATTGGCTCAATTTTGAGACTTTGACTCCTGTTGAAGACGGGTCGATCTTGGATCCTCATATCGATCTTCTTTGTAGTTGGAGAATCGATAAGTTATGGTAGAACTACCCTGGCGAAGTCCTCAAAGATTCTTGGGACTTCACTAAACTCCTTTCTCAAGAATACATCTGAATGATGTGTATTCGAGAGAGCATATGAAATCTTGTAGGTTATCGAGTAAGATTTATTCCCTTCTTTTATCAGATCATCTCTTTTGAAATCTTGATGAAGGGTTAAGACTCTGTTGAAGTCTTGATCTCCCAGATTGTATGCAATACTAGGTTAGACATTTAATACAAATTTTCCTGCATACAAAGTTCCTGTAACTGCTCCAAGGCATGAATCCTTGAGATTTGAGATTTGCTTGTCAAAAATTGTAAGATTGAGTGGTGAATCAATTCCTTCTTTGAATGTGCTTTAATAACAACTTTTATAGCTCCAATGTGAATTCATGAGAGTGTGTTTGCAACCTCTCTCTTGAATTTGCTTTTGATCTCCTGAACCTCTCGGTAAGAGACCAATTGCATCTCGATTAGGTTACTAGTGAATTCCATTGAGATGACAAATTCTCCGGTAGTTACTCTATGAGTAATTTGGTGTTTTCTATTACGAAATCCAATCTTATCCAATATCTTTTCCATAGCTCCAATGGTAAAACCATCGTATATCTGGAGCTTTGGATATTCTTTCATAATCCTCATTAGAGTCTTATGAGACATCGTAGTGTGGGGAGAGGAATCCTGACATATCCTCTCTCACCGTTGAATGAAGAATTTCTTCTTCACTATGATTCTAAAAGGGATTCACTTTCATTATCATAATAGATCTCTTCTTCGTAGATGCTTTCATCTAAGGGTAAATCCTCAAATTGATACACCTGTATAAGATCTTGATAATAGACAGCTTCCTTAAGTTCGGGTGTTGCCTCGAACTGCCTAATTCCTCGTTTTTTATTTTCCGGGCAATCCGTTGAGATATGTCCTCTTGCTCCACACATATAGCAATTACAATTTTTAAAACTTTCATTAGCTCTGGTATGAGCCCGTCTGAAAGTTCTCCTTCCTGTGGTCCTGCTAGAACTTCCTTGATTTGAGCCTGATGAAGAGACTCTACTCCTACTTGGTGCTGGTCTTTGCCCTGATTTGTAACTTCGGGC
Organism: Scutellaria baicalensis; assembly: GCA_005771605.1. Taxonomy (NCBI): domain Eukaryota; kingdom Viridiplantae; phylum Streptophyta; class Magnoliopsida; order Lamiales; family Lamiaceae; genus Scutellaria; species Scutellaria baicalensis. Next base: position 5,938,100 of record CM016729.1, read on the forward strand.
CTTTTGTTTTGACCACACTCTTCTAGGTCTCCATAAAGACCAACGATTGTTTCTCTTGTTGTTGCTTCCCCAGTGGTATGGATGGCTCCTTTGTTTCTTCCTTTTATGCCTCCGTGGTTGACCTCCAACGACTTTTGGGATGTCATTATCTTCGCAACATAAGGGAACCATTTTATTGATTCCTCGCAGTCACTTGTAATTCTTGTAAAGTGCTGTCTGATGACACCATTCAGATAACTTGGCCTTTAAGAAGGACATTCTTCTGGCCACTGTATCTAAGTCATCTGCACTCTTGTATTCCCTGATTAAAATTTCTCTCCAGGGACTTGGTATCTTCGCAAAGAATAGTTGCGAAGCCTCTTTGTCCTCCACCTTGGACTTCTATCGGTATTCGGTGAATAACTTGATATATTCGTCAATATGACAAATATCATGCAACTCGAGGCTGTAGAGGGCTTGTTTGTATGTTTTTCTTTTCTCTTCTTCCAGTCCCTCAAAATAGCCTATGCCGATAAAATGGATTTTAAATAATTTTGTCATATTATCGACAATTCCTTTTAATGACTCACAAGTTGTAACATTGTTTTTCATTTCTGGTGTCGTCATGTCCCATGCGATCTTTACAGATCCTTCAAGACTCATCTCGAGGGTTCCTGCTGCAATTCTCATGGCCGATGCCCAATCGTCGATAAGGATTTCACGATTCTTAAAATCTGAGATATCCAGATTTAGCATCAACCCATAAGGATGTATTGGGTCAAGCTGAGACTTTTCATAAGGCGTATTGTAAAGAATCGGCCTTTTGGAACGTGGTCGAGTTCCTGTGACAATAGGATCTCCTCTTGTGGTGAAATTCCCCACGTGCGGCATTGGTTCGTTCACATGATGTGATCCTGAACTTTCTGCTACATTGGGATCAACTTGTGGTCTTTGATGTTGATCATGAGTAAAAATAGCAAATCCATCTCCTGCGTTCATCTTTAGATCCACAATTCTTAATCCCGCGAAGGATTTGGCAAGGTCATGTAGATCCTCCAGATTTATCTTCTCCAAATCCATCACTTGTTTATGACGGATTTTCCTTTGATGACTGCAATAAGTTTTTCATCATCAGCCATGCGTCATACAACTTCGGTTGGTTTCCCATCTTGGTGTAAATAGGGAATTGTCCCGAAATTTATACGTCTCCTTCCTCCGGATGAACTTGGTTTGTTCTCTAAATTCTTGACTCGTTTTTTAATATCATTATCATCGTCTTCATTTGGTTTTGGATTTGATGAACTTGTGTTGGTAGGTGATTATGGCGGTTATCATAACTCTGCACTCTCTTTTGGATTACTCTAAGATATTTGGAAATCTTAAAGGTGTCTGGAAGAATCTCCTTCCACTCAGGTATCTCTTCATTCATCATGGTTTTGATGAGTTGCTTCCTGATGATTCATTAAAACAACATAAAACATCTGGTTTACCGTAAGGAAACCCAGATAATATATTGCTTGTTGGCCGCATTGCCTCAAGGTTTCCCTATCAGCTCCTGCGTGTTCCTTTTCAACATGTTGGTTATTCCAATATGTTACCTTGTCTTGGTGCTCTTATGCATACATCGTCAAAATTTGATGATATCTCATGTAATGCATACATCTTGGACATTCGTTCAGATCCATTTTTTCTCGAATAATTCTTCTCACCAATTGTTAATTATAGAAATATAATAAATATAACTTCAAGTTCTTAATAAACCTGGCTCTAATACCATTTTATGCTATGGATCTAAAGATCATATGGATAGGATATATTGGAAATTCTTGGAGAAATATGTATAGATTGGAAGTAGTACTAAAATAATTTTGGGCATAGTATTTTTCAATGATTACCAATGATTGCAAACAGTGTGTCATAGGGTTATTTTAGTCATTGGCCAAAAATTGGGTATTTGGGGACAATAGTTTATATTTTTGGGTAGATGAGGATAATAGGTTATAGGGACAAACTATACACACCCCACTCAAAACTAAACACACCCCAATTAAATAAGTTAAAATTAAAATATTTACACAATTACCAATTTACCCTTACTAACCCTATTATTAAAATAATTCATAACATAAATAATACATTACTATACACACATAAATCCTACAATAACTAAACACACCCCATTCCATAACATATGTATCTATCACCTTCATCACACTCAAACTAAGCTCAAACTAAGCTGAAGTTGTAAATTTCTTCCAAAAAATTCAAGAAAAATTATACACTAGTTGAGCACACTTTGAAAGAAGGAAGAGATCAAGATATGGACAATGTAAGTGTTTAAATGTGTTTCTACCTATTGTTTTTTTCGTAAACGTTGCAAAAAAAAAAAGGGTTCGTGACTTTTGTTCGGTAAGCACAGGCCGAACGTACTGAAGCGTGTTCGGCAATACGCCGAACATACTACAGATTGTTCGGCCATCTGCCGAACATGATAGAGTACATTCGGCGAGACCGAACAAGTTGATGCACGTTCGGCTTTCTCTGGCCGAACGCAGTGCATTTTGTTCGATTTTTGGTTGCCGAACATTATCAGTTTTTCATGTGAAATTTAAATCGGCGATCTTAATTGTTATCTTGCTGTGAATATATTTACTTATGCATATTGTGATGTGAATATATATACTTATGCATGTTATATATTAATAGGAAAACAATTCTAATGGAGCTCAACTTAGCATTCGTAATGAACCCAATGATAGCAATGATATGAATGCAATGTATGAGGCGATCGATTTCACGGATGAGTTTGTGACTAATCAAATTTTTGAAAGTCGAGAAGCAATGATTGGTTGGGCAACTCAACTTGGAATCCGTCTACACATGGTAATATTAGTTAGACGATCTGATAGTGGATCGAGTGGTAGACGAGCTAGAGTGTTTATGGGTTGTGAGCGTGGTGGCACGTACCGTCCTCCCAAAAAGAGACTTACCAATAAAACTGGGGAACAAAAGTCTGTAAAGGAACGACTTACTGGCACTAAGAAATGTGACTGTCCTTTCATGTTAAAAGGAGTGCAGTTGAATGAGATGGGACATTGGTGCTTACAAGTAGTCTCTGGCATGCACAATCACCCCATGGGGTTAAATTTGGTTGGACACTCATTTGTGAGTCGACTATCGGCCTCAGTGGACCAAGTTGTGCGTGACCTATCCTTAAACAATGTCAAACCCAAAGATATCTTGAGCACGTTGAAGCAATCCTTTCCGGAGAATGCATCCACATTGAAGACCATTTACAATGCTCGTCAAAAGCATAGAATTATCGAGCATGGAGGCCGAACGTAAATGCAATATTTGATGGGTAAATTGAAGTCTGAGGACTATTACTACTTGACTAGGAGATGTGAGGGAACCGATAGGGTTACATATCTATTCTATGCTCATCCGACCTCTGTTGACTTGTTCCGTGCCTTTCCCAACGTGTTGTTGATGGATTGTACCTACAAGACTAATAGGTATAAGATGCCCCTTCTGGAAATTGTAGGTGTCATCTCCACCAACATAACATTTTTTGTGGCGTGTGTGTATAAGACGTGTGGTTTGCCTTGTGCACACGAACTAGCAGAGTTGAAACGGGACCACCAAGTTATCCAACTTGAGATAATAGATCCTTAGTGGAGGATGTTGGATTGTGAACCCGTTAAGGTAAATGCTTCTCCTCACCCTGATGTGGGAAATCGTTTTAATCTCTGGTTCTTCCTTGGGGCACCATAATTGGTCTTCCAGTGACCGAAAGTATCGTCAGTCTATGTACGTCATCCAACGTAATAGTCATCTCGCCGAATGGCATGTGGAACGTGTTAGTCTCTGGTTGCCAACGTTCCATGAAAGCACATAGCAGATTCTTGTTCGGCGTCTTATATGAAATCCATCCGAGGTCTGGGATTTCTGTTTGCTCGATCATATCTTTGAAGTTATCCACCATGTTCACAAACTTCCACGTCTCCATCTTCGTCGTGTGACAGTGAAATTTCAAGACGTCTCTCTCCACCCCATTCTAGATATCATATGCAACATGCGTCTTGAAACTTGGAATCAAACGATGGTCAATAGGACCACCTGGACAAGGACCAGTCAATAGATCCTCGTCGGCCTCGTCATCATCCTCCAATCCCCCTTCATCATTAAGATTTTCATCCTCCATTGGTTGGGGAACATCACGAAAAGCACTTGTTTCCTCCACATTATACTCAATCAGAGGAAGAACCGAAGAAGACGGGACTGGTTCTTTGACTATGTCTTTTTGTGCTACACGTCGTCTTCTATTAGACGCAGTAAGCCGTCTCCTTCGATACAGTACTACAAAATAAAGTTGTAACAATCAATCCACAAGATACGACAATTTAAATAACACGATAAAAACAAAAAAAATTAACTAAACTTGTTCGGTAGGTGGTCGAACAGGTTTGAAGGTGTTCGGCGGGTGCCCGAACAAATACAGGTGTGTTCGGCATGCTGCCGAACATTTTCATACCCGTTCGGTGACAGGCCGAACTCTTTACAACATGTTCGGCAGGTGACCGCACACTCAGTATTTCGTTCGGCGGCACACTTAGCAGTGTTCGGCCAACCAAGGCCGAACATACCCACAATTTTTAACACACGGGATTCAAATTTTCAACTTCAAATTCAACTCAAATTTCATCAAATAGAACACATAAAGTATCTAAACCCTAAACCCATAACCCAAATATTATTTCTACACAAATTTCATACAATTTGACACACATTAAACATGGTATATGACATATTTCTTGAACAACTTCAAAAACACATACTTGGTTGATTTTGTTCTTCATTGGGATCCATGGTAAGTTGTACAGTAGGATTGCTCGAACTCCTCCACCCCGTTCGGCTACACGCCGTACGCACTATCAAATGTTCGGTAGATTTTGAACAAAGTTTGGATCTTCCTCAACCTTTGATGTTCGAACGTAGAAGATGTGTTGAAGATGGGGTGTGAGAGAGATTTGGGTGGTGGGTGGGGTGTATAAAGTATTGATGTTATTTTGGTTTTTTTTTTCAAAAAGGGTATATTTGTAATGTTGTGGGGTGTGTTTAGAAATTGTGAAAATGTTTTGATTTAATTGTGGGTGTGTTTAGTAATTGGGGTGTGTTTAGTTTTGAGTGGGGTGTGTATAGTTTGTCCCTAGGTTATATTTAGTGGTATTTTAGTTTACAGTTATATGAAATTGGGTGTTTTGGGTGAATAACTCTTAATTTAATGAGTTTAATACTTAAAATGCTCCGTAAGTTTGTCAATTTCATAAAATCAGACTTTTTTATCGGGCTAACAATTTAGGACCGTAATATTTCAAGCTTCACCGATTTTGTCCAAATCGAGCCCAAATCGCTCAATCGGGCTCAATAGCAAGTGAATTGCACGTGACTACCCGAATTTTGGGTTTTCGGGCTAATTTGTACGAAGTGGCCACCAGTTATCAGATGTGGATTTTTTAAATAAAGAAAGCAGCTTCCACGTCAGCAAAATGAATGGAAAAAAGGGGCATGAGTTTAAAAGAGTGAAAATTTCCCGCCAAATTCAGAAAACCTTAGAAATCCCTAAATCCCAAATTTTGAATCAACCTTAAATTGATTTGGGTTTATGGACTGCAATAGTTTACTCGTTGAACAATAGTGGAATCTTGAAATGTCGTACATAATAGGAGAGGAAGATTGCAATTGTGGAAGGTAAGTTGTGATTCGCACGTCTTGGAGCAATGAAAATCTAGGTAGAAGGCTTAATTCTTGCCTCCATTACAATGTAAGTAATATACATTCCCGAATAGGTGTTAACATCTTGTGGGTTTGTAATTTATTTGTACAGTGAGTAGTTTAGGGTTTAGATGTGCAGTGAGTGGGTTTGTGATGGGGAATCGAAATTCAGTGAGTGGGGTTCAAAATTCGGTGTTAAAATAATGTAGGTTAGCAATTTATCTTGTGGGTTTAATTCATGGTGTTTGTGATGAACATGAGAAGTTTGTGCTTCATCCAATTCATGGTCAGTTTTGAGCAAAGCGGATACCATTAAGTTAATTCATACTTTGTTTTATCCTTGAATTTTTACAGAGAGGTGGGTGTCGTCTTTTTGCTTGTTAGGATCCCCCGATGTGTCGTAGATCAAGAGCTTTGATTCCTGCTTGTTGAAGAGAATGAATGCAATGGAAGTGGAAAATGAGAGGTTGAACAACACCATCAACACATTGGATGAGGAGATTGAGAAAGAGAAAAATAGGAATGGATTGTTGCTTAAACTTGTGATTATCCTTCCTGTTATCTGTAGCTTTATTTTTTTAGAATGGTTGAAGATAGTTTGAATTTAGGTAGTTCGGTTAAGATTTGGTGATTTTTAGATTTGGTGGTTTTAAGATTTTGTGGTATAAGATTGTTAGAATAGTCTGCTTCTAGCTAATGGATATTCAAGTTAACATGTAGTGGACTTCTAGCTCACCTATTGTAATAGATGTAGCTTGTATTGGATTTTTCTTGTGTTAATGTAATGGATTTGGCTATTGTGGTTCAATATTTGATTAATGTGTATTGAGTTTTCACTGTTGTGAATCAATATTTGGTTAATGTGTATTAAGCTTATTTGGCTGTTGTGGAATGATATATAAGACTTGGAATGGTTAAAAGCAAACGTGTATTGAGCTTCTGTCATTGTTAATGGAACATTAAATATGAACAAAAGATATTTGAGTTTAACAACCAGAATAACAACCAATTCCATTAGAGTTTAACAACCATCCAAAATGCAACAAAATACAATATCCTAGTTTTAATTGAATTTGACATGAAAAGGACAAAACACAATGTAGCTATATAATCTTGAGTAATGTTGAAAACTACTAAGTGAAATTGACACCCAAACACTTGATCCTAGAGCTAAGAACTCCATGTTAGAAAGTGAAATTTGCTCAGTTCTTCCTAATTTGATTGAACAGCTTAGAGAGGATTGTAAACTTCTTGCCTCCACTTGTTGGACTCTTTGGAGCTTGACTTAGTTGGCCTTGTTGTAGTTGAACATACATTAAAGGGCCTTGAACTTTTGGAGGTGGGAAAATTTGACTGGACTGGTGATGTTCTTCAACTTGGGATTCTTGGGTTGGGATTGCTTGCACAATAGAGTCTTGAGTAGGCTGAAACTGGATGTGATCATGCTATGTATAAGTAAAGTAACTTAGTTGAATAAACTGAAAGGATGAATATTAAAATAAAGAAAAAAATCCAAGACACCTACTGTTATGGTTGGCATGGAAGCTTCTATATCACAGCCACACCTTCACTATCACCTCCACCAAGAGTTCCACCTTCACCTTCTAACCCTGCAACTAACCCCTACATACAAAATGATATGACCATTAGAACCATTAGAGTAAATCAGATTGACAAGTGTACTTACAGCTAAAAGAGAGCCCAACAGCCAAGAATATAAATCTCACTCTTTCATCAGAAGCAAGAGAATATAAAGCACTTACAATAAGTTATCTCAGAAAGCACTTACAATAAGCACTTACAAGATAAAAGAGCATAACACATTTTAAAGTCATCTTAGTTGTAAGAGATAAGATGACCTCAGCAAGCCCTTACATCATTCAGAAAGCCCTCATAACAATAAGAGATAATAAAGCAAAATTCATTTAAAGTCATATTACTCTTTCAGAAGCAAGACACTTACATCATTCAGAAGTTCTTCAACTGCATTGTCATTCTATCTTCATCTTGTGGTTGAATATTGTTCATTTTACTCTTCACCTTGAAAAAGAAAAACAAAACAATAGTTAGTTCATCTTGGATTAGAAAATATAGTAATTATTACAAGTATGAATTCAGAGAATGGCCAATATGTTTACCTTGGGTTGAGATTGTTTTGATCTTTTTTTAGAAGACTCAGGTTCACCCATCTGTCTCTGTGGACATCCCCTCTGATTGTGGCCTACTTCCTTACACTTGCCACACTTGATAGACACTTGTTGTCTCTTCAAACTCTTTTTACCCTTCTTGGGTTCATCAACCTCATTTCTTCTTTTTTTGGGAGGTCTTCTAACACCTCATGTGACTTTAGATGACAGAGAGGCAACAAAATTTGTTTCTTCCCATAATGTTTTTCCAATGATTCCCTTGATTGATGAAGCATACACAAGCTTGTATACCTCTACTGTGTAGCAGAGGTCCACATAGTTTTCTGGATTTTCTTTTACATTATAGATAGCACACAGAGCATGCTTGCAGGGAATACCACCCAAGCCCCACATTATGCAACTGCACATTCTTAGATCCAAGTCCACAACATATTGACTGTCATCACTACAGCTGATCTGATAATCCTTGCTATCACCCTTGAGAGGTATGCAATCACTAATCCTTTCTGTTGTCTTTTGGAGAATTTTCGAAATCTTGGACACAAGTATCCACTCCATTTCTGATTTGCCCTATCTATGAACTTGTAGTCTCTTCATCAACCACTCTCTTATCCACTCTAGCATACTTAGAATTGGCAATTCCCTTATTTCTAGAATACACTTGTTGAAGACCTTACATCCATTGTTGATCAACATATCACACTTTGGAAAGTCTGAAAAATGTGACATGCTCCGTTGCTCAGCTGGCTTCTCATTCAACCACTTCCAAGCCACTTCATTAAGGGCCTTCAACTCAGACATTGCTTGCTTGAACTGTCCACCAGTACTTGCACATGCACACTTCCACAATGCATTTTTCAACTCCAACCCTCTAAAGCCTGCATTCTTAAAGATGACATGCAAATGCCTAACACAAAACCTATGAGAACAGCCTGGCAAGACCTCTCCAAAAGCTTGAACAAGACCCTTATGCTTATCACTAATAAGAGTCATCTCATATTCCTTATGGATATTCAAGTCAATCTTCAAAATTATCAGAAACCACTCCCAAATCTCATTATTCTCTTTGCTCACAACATCATAAGCAATAGGGTAGATACTATTGTTCCCATCTATCCCTACAGTTGTTAGAAACATACCCTTATGAGGCCCTTTCAAAAAACACCCATCAAACCTTATAATTAGCCTACAACCTGCCTGAAACTCTTCTTTCAATGCACTCAAACACACATAACTGTATCAAATTAATCTCTCAACACCATCTTCATCAGAATCAGTCCATAAAATGACAGTAGAATAGGATTGGTACTCCTTAATTCCTCCGCATAATCCTACAATTTAACATATTGGGCATCTGGATTCCCTCCTATCATCTTCAATGTCCTTCCTTTGGCTCTATAGATTATATCCTTAGACACACTACACTCTATTTCTTCAATTATATCCTCCTTAAATCCTTGTACCTTTCTCTCAGGATCACTTATAAACTTCCTCATGTACCTCTCACTCAAACACTTTGATTTAACATTTTTCAGATTGTATGTGGTGACATAAGTATGTTTCTCATTATACAGTCTTATTCTAAAAATATTATCACCTTCTATTTTCCTCAAATTGACCCTCCACATATCATCAGAACAGATTGCATAGAATCTATTAGGATCACTTTTAGTGAATTTGATAGATCTATGTGTTTTAATTGCATAAGAGTTCACAGCTTTCTTAAACTCCTCCCTAATGCTAAAAGTCAGTCCAACAGAAAACTCAAGGTCATACAAACACTCAACATTGAAGATAGGAAAAGTAGTATGAGGCATATCATCACCATCAGAATCTTATGTTCATCAAATGTAACCCCATCACCAAGCAAATCATCATCAGAAGAAGATTCAAATTCATTTTGTGCATTTGGTTCATTTTCACCATCCCTATCCTCATTTTCATTTTCAGTTTCAGTTTCAGAATTCAGGTTATAGTCTTCTTCATTCATAATGTCATCATCCTCAGCAATTAATTGTTCAACAACATCATCAATGTTCCCTCCAAACTTGTATCCTTACCCACTAACTCAGGGAAATCATTAAAAAACACCTCATTGGATGAATCATACCCATCCATTTTATACATTTTTTTCACAATATACATTACAGAGGGACACATTTAGATGTTTTGTTGCCCATTGTTTCAATAACTCATCAGAGTGAAATAGCCTAAACTCTTCATTTTGTATCAAGTAAAATCTTCTGAAGTAGTCACCAAGGTCTACTTTAGTGAATGTCTGCAAGTCCTCTAGGGTAAGTAGCCTAGGTGATACATATTCATATTTAATTACACTACCACCCCTATACTCTGCCACAGGATGAGTAATGAACTCACATTCATAATGAATAGCCAGTGTAATAAATTCATTTGGTGGATGTGTTCACCAGAAAATAAGGACCAAACAGTAGTCAATTAAACGGTTTAATGAGCCATAAACAGACAAGACAAAAGTTTTTCACTATTCCCACATGTGGACCAAACTAAACAATATTCTCACACTTCTAATAAACAAAATTATACTATGCCCTACATGTCTGGAAAATAAAGACCATAAATCAACACATACATCAAAAGCTTCAACTTGGAGTAAAAAAAAAGGATTCTTGATAGACTGGACCACAAAACATTGGGATATAAAGTGAGTTCATCCATGGGGCTTCTAAAATACAAAATCAGTATCACATTGAAGGAGGAAAACAACACAAATTCTAGGAAGAGTAACTTACCATATCGGGGTTCTGGAAAGTGCACCACTTTTCTGTCCCCTTTTTTCACCATCTTCAAGCAAGCCTCTTCCCTTGCTTGTTCCTTCGAATTCAGGGTTTCGATTTTGGGATTATTTTGGTTTATGATTTAGGATTTTTCTTCTTTCAAGCGAGATCGATTTAGGGTTGATTCAGAGTTGGGGATTTAGGGATTTCTAGGGTTTTCTGAATTTGGGAGGAATTTTCCCTCTTCTAAACTCATGCCCCTTTTTTTCATTCATTTTGCTCACGTGGAAGGTGTTTTTTTAATTTAAAAAATCCACATCTGATAATTGGTGGCCACGAATTACCCCGAAAATCCGAAATTCACAATAAAATGCATTAAATCATGTAAAAGATTATAAAATCTTAAATTAATTCACAATAAAATGCACCAACTTTCTAGTTATCACTAGATAACGAACAAGTGATGTTGCTGGATTCCTTGGAAACTACCATTGCTATTTGCTTGTCTTGTTCCACTCATTTCACTGCAGTTACCACCTCTCCCACTTGTTGTAGTTCTCAGACACCCGATCACTTCTAGCAAATCATCAATATATTTGTCTGTGTATATTTGTCCAACAATTAATTTAAAGTATGTGTATACTATATAGCTAAAATATTGGAGATATTTAATTAAATACGATTGTTGATGAATAATATAATCTAGCACAATTGTCCAAGTCCAAACTCAGCAGATTATACACATAATAATGATTTCAAGATTATTTCTTGGAAAAGAAATTCCAACTGGCCATGTCTTCAGTAATTCTTTAAAGTAGTGATTTCAAAACTGAACTGGATCGGTTGGTTCAACCAGAAACCAGTGTTGGAACCGGTCCGAAAATAGCCTAATAACCGTTTTACGGTCAACCTAGAATAAACCAAACAAAAACTTGTTGTAACTGGGAAAAATCGGGCAAAAACCGATCAAACCAGCTGACTATCATTTTTTTTTTCTTTTTAATTACACTTAAAAGTTAAAACTAAAAGAATTCTTTCTAAATTAATAAATATATCCTTCCCCATTTCTAAATTGATAATTTTTAGTATTTAATATTTTAGTTTGAGACTTCATTATGGATTATGGGGCATGTAGTTTGACACTTTATGACTTTGTGTTACTACTTTATGACTTTTGGGTTGATACTTAATGATTTTTGTGTTGTTACTTTATGACTTTATTGTATTTATTTCAATATGAATGTTATTAGTGTATATATTTTTTAATGTAACATAACTAATATTGAAAAAAATAGACAGATCATTTTACTGGTTGAACCGTCAACCGGTGGCCACATCGGTTTGGTCACCGCTTCGGTTATGAAAACACTGCTTTAAATGGTCATGACTCATTAAGGGACATCAGCAGCATCAGCTTTTTATATCATCCATTTCTCAATTTTCCATATCTTTGTCCCGACACCAATGCAGCAATACCTTCGTCATAGCATATCTCTTAGGCCACCAATAAATGATGTAGAAATTACAATTTGTAGGCCAACTTCACAACAACGAAGTTCACCTCAACACACACCATCCATGATCCCTTAATATAATCCAACTCTCAAGTTTAATTGGTTCAGACATAAAAAAATGTAATCATGTTGTAACCAATAAATTACAATGAGATGTATGAGAGGGTTCAAGTCAATCCACTCGCTTCAACTTCAAAAAATCCTATAATGAAAAGTATGTTAAACCATTTGGAAAGGACCTAAACAGAATAACAATGGATATCACTCCAAGCAAGTGAATGCACCAAGGGAAATCCGAGTTCGATATTCCACAAAGAGAAGTCGACATGTGCTACAAAGTGACCTATGATATCAATGTCATGACCAGGAGCATTTTGCAACCCATGACTACCCTAGAAATAAAACTATGGATTTAGGAAAGAAAGGACATGGGTCAAAGCACACAGCTAACAAGGAACGAGAGGTAGAGTCCGATTGTATTCTTTGACTCAACAAGATATTCATTGTCACATATCTTACCTGTTTTCGGAATACCTGCTTTAGTACTTTTTGACAGTACACTAAAAATGTCAAAATGAATGAACCTCTAAAAATGTTAGGAAAGATTGTGAACGATATAACTTATTAAAGTATATGGAGCCTCACACTCATTTTCACTACATTGAATTGGCTACCCCATGGGATACGAACTAGCTTCGTATTCAACCTTTTCTTCAACCTGCAAAAGATATAATTGTTGACATCCTATCATGATCAATCTGCAGACCCACAATTTGTTGAGTTACTCTCCTGTGCACCAGTTGTACGGATCAGATCTGTGCAACTGAGCCACGCGCGGGTTGCGCAAGGGCTGGGCTGGCCCACCCAGCCCACGCCTATTTACTTTTTTCGCGTGTTTTGGTCGTTACCCTCACGTTATGTTGGTGTTACCTTCGTGTTATGTCAGGGTTACCTTCGCGTTATGTTAATGTAACCCCATCTCCAGATTTCATACCCTTAGTTTAAAATCACTGAACTTAAATAACACGAAGGTAACACTAATATAACATGAAGGTAACACTAACATAACATAAAAGTAACATTAACATAACATGAAGGTAAAAAAACAATGTTAATCATACCTTCATGTTATGTTAGAGTGACCCTCACGTTATGTTAGAGTTACCTTCATGTTATGTTAGTGTTAACCGTATGACTACCTAGAGCAAATCTTGTTGGGTTTGAGCGCACCCACCAAGCGCGTGAGAGCGTGTTGGGGCGCGTGAAAACGCACGTCAGAAGCGCGTAGGGTGGGTCGACCCGGGTGCATGGATCCCAGTTGCACAAAATATTTTGCCCAATTGAGTTACTCTCCTGTGCACCACTTTCAAGGATGGGCTGTGCGCGGGCTCGGCTGGCTAGCCCAGCCCGCGCCTCTTTACTTTTTTCGCGTGTTTTGATCGTTACCTTCACGTTATCTTAGGGTTAATGTTACTTTCATGTTACATTAGTGTTATCTTCACGTTATGTTAGTGTTACCTTCGTGTTATGTTAGGGTTACCTTCGCGTTATATTAATGTGACTCCATCTCCAGATTTCATACCCTTAGTTTAAAACTACTTAACTAAAATAACACGAATGTAACACTAATATAACATGAAGGTAACACTAACATAACATGAAAGTAACAGTACATAACATGAAGGTAAAAACAATGTTAATCATACATTCATGTTATGTTAGAATGACCCTCATGTTATGTTAAGGTTACCTTCATATTATGTTAGTGTTACCCTCATGAGGGTAACACTAACATAACATGAAGGCATGATGGTAACACTAACATAACATGAAGGTAACCCTAACATAATATAAGGGTATGACTGCTTGGAGCGAATCTTGGTGGGTTTGAGCGCACCCACCAGGCGCGTGGGGGAGCGTGAGGTGGGTCGACCCGGGTGCATGGATTCTAGATCCATACACTAGTGCACAAAATATTTTGCATCCGAACAATTGTGTGTGTACTTGGATTTGTGATGTGCTTTCATTTCCCAATAGTCTGACAGTGCAAAATTTGTGGCTCCAAACAAGAAGCAATGTTTCTCATTCATATGGTCAACAAAAAACCTCTGTTTCAAATTTATAATCTATCACTATCTTTTGCCTCCATCATAAAGAATCAAGAATAGGTGTTGCTCTTACTTACGATATAAGCTGATCTCAGAACTACTTCCTGCTTATCAGGCGGCAGCACCCTCCTCCACCCGCGATGATCAATGGGTGGTAAATCGAATAATCCAGTGGTATTAATTCACTTCTTTCTCAATCAACGATCGGTGATTGACGACGGCCATCAACTAGAGAAGTCGAGGTGAAACTAGACGACAAAGAGGTGATGCTGCTGGATTCCTCGGATTCCATCATTACTTCTTGTTTGTCTCGTTCCACTTGCACAACTGCACTCACCAGCCTCTCCCAATTGAAGTGGTATCTAGACATCCCAGTTCCACAAAAATCACCAATGATTGATCTTTGTCTGTGTTTGCTGTTTAGACTACAACTATTGTATCATACCAACATATTATCCAACTATATTTTTTTGCCATTGAAAATGTGAAAAGAGAAGTCTCTGTCAATCTCATGGAAAGAAAATATCTAGTCGAACGCGGTTGTTGACCAAGACTATGTAATGAGTGTGTGGATCATATAATTCAAACCTGCTTTCCATGTTTCACGCTTAAAATTCTATCAACAGTTTCTGAAAAGAAAATACTAAACTGTGATGGGGAAGAACTACGACAATTGGGAGAGGTTGGTGACTGCAGTTATGCGACTGGAACGAGACAAGCAACTAGCCATGACTCATTCGAGGGACACCAGCAGCATCAGCTCTGAATCGTCTACTTCTCAATTTGATCACAATGAGTCACCGATGGACTATCATGATTTAACCCAGCTTGATCACCACCAATGGAAGACGATGCTACCACCTCATAAACAACAACTAGTATGGAGATCAAGTTATATGGTAATGTACTTTCTTAATCCTTGCTGACTAATCAACCTTTAAATCCTGAATTTAGTTCTAACCGAAGTGTGCTTTCTTACATTCAAAACAGAGCTTTTGTCTTGACCAGTGGACAGGGAAGAATAGTTTCTTGCTAGGAGCTGTCATGCTTACTATGGGGTCGGGAGATGGCCTCGAGGATTGTTGGAGGTTTGATTACTCATCGAAATCCAGGTCATTCGTCTACATACTCACCTAGCCCCCGGTTGAAATTTCAAATGTTTAGAATCAAATTTTTAATTAAATTTGCAGATTTGATATGGTGATAGAGCTCACAGAATCGCGTCACTTGTACATCGAAGGCAATATAAAAACACACATGTTATCCCCCGACACTACATATGCAGCATATCTTGTGAATGATATCAGAGATACTAGGGACAAGCTGCATTCTGCAGTTTCGATCATCAGACATTTTTACGATGAATCAGGCTATGAATATCCAGAAGAGCAAGTAAAGATAGTGCAGTTTCATGGAGGCAATGATAGAGCAGATGGATGGAAGGAAATCGAACTCGGAGAATTTTTCGTTGGTTTGGAAGCCAACGGAGAGGTGCAGGTGCAAGTGCTGGATACGAGTGGATACAGGAAGAGTGGCCTCATTGTTGAAGGTATCGAGTTTCGACCTTTCAAGGTGAAATCTTAGGACCAAATAACCATGGATTTCATGAGAGTTATATATTTATTTTATAGCTCTTGAATGACTCTAATTGATGAATAATAAGGAACCAGTATACTACTATTATTTCCTATAATAAACTGTCCAAATCTAGATATCAACAAAGAAAAAAAATCTAGTTACATAACTCATTCCTACCACAACAACATAGAGAGAGAGGAATGGTGTATCTTAAAGATTCACGTACCAAAATGGCGTGTATTAAGTTACTGTTTTACCCCCACATAGGTCGCATACTGTGTGTCCAAGACCTTCACAGTAGGGACATTTCAGTCCTTCATCTACCCACTCCAGAAACTGCACCACAGAAATATATCATTAGTGAATGCTCAGATATAAGGACCATTAACAGAGAGAGTACTTCATTTTCGATATCAGAAGATCGTGATTTTGATAAATCCAACAAACTTCAATCAATATTTATCATGTTGAAAACTTATTGACATACAAGGATTGAATTTAAATCCGATTTTATGATTTTGCGCCTCTGTTTCTATCCATATCACTCTATAAGAGGATATCATACATTAAACTTAAAATCACATCTATAATGAACCAAGAGACACATAAACTAACACCGGTTAGTTTAAATAAGTACAATTTATATTAAAAATTCTGAAAGTTCTCTGACCTGTTCCTCAATATTCGGCTCCCCAGTTCCATCACATTCTGCAGGAAAACCAAAATATATTAGTTGCTAGACTTTATTGTGAATTCTTTTTTTGGACCATATAATTTAGATTATATTTGTAAGTTAAACTACAATCACATGCTTCATTGCTAGAAATCTAGCTCTATTTAAGTCATTGCAGATCCCATTAGATGAAGAAAAAAAAAAGGCTAACATCTCATGACTAAATTTAATTTTCTTCTCATATTCGGTGGTTTATCGCATAATTTAATATATGTTGCATTATTTACCAAGTGTGGATTAGATTATAAAGAAAACAGAAATAGGCATATACCCATGCACAGTAAACGGCCCTCTCCACGACAAGAAGGGCACTTGGTTGAGGCCTTTCCACTTGTACTCTTGGATATAGCAGAGAGCCTTGAAGAGTCTTCCCACCGGTTCTCTCCAAGAAGAAACACTCTG
This sequence comes from Scutellaria baicalensis, assembly GCA_005771605.1. Classification (NCBI taxonomy): domain Eukaryota; kingdom Viridiplantae; phylum Streptophyta; class Magnoliopsida; order Lamiales; family Lamiaceae; genus Scutellaria; species Scutellaria baicalensis. The sequence goes on from CM016729.1 coordinate 5,955,089, forward strand.
TGCCGAGTCTCATCAAATTCTGTTACACCTTCTGTTATAATAGTCTGCTGAACTTGAGTCCTTTCTGCAATAGATGCGACTGGGGCTCCATTTGCTCTCTTCATAGAAAGAAACAGATCACACAAAGATGTGTTAAAAATTTAACTAAAGATGAATTTTCAATATTATAATTCCAAATATTCTTGTATTTAGATGAAAGTATTTCATCAGCCCTCTCATGGTTGACAAAATTATGCTATGCACTGTGGCTCATTACGCCAAAAGCTCAATCACCATCTGATATCTATGAGCACAGTTATCTGATTATTTTCACAGAATGAGAATCACATATATTCTCAGCTGTACTAAAAAAAATTGTTGAGGAATCAAGCATTACAATTATGTAATTTTATCAAGAACAGCACTGCACAACATCAATTAAACGAGTATTAATAATATTATAGAACTGTCCCAGGAGCCACAACTTGTAAAGAGACAAAGTAACAGATAGATCTCCCAGCTGCCACAATTCTTCCAGTCCTTGATAACTGGATATCTAACTAGGTTTTTTTCTAGAGAGCCAAAAGTCCAATGAAGGCATTCATATGAACTGAAATATACCAAGCTGAACCCCAAGAAGATATCCTCCTGAAGATGGCTAGTTTTGTACCATGCAAAATCAAGACACGTTAATTGGTTTAGCTTCAGCATGCAAATAGGATATTATGTTGCCTACCATATTTAATCTCGAATTACATTCACAAATACATGGCTCATGTAAGATACTAAAGGCACGCATTAGTGAAATGAAACAAGAGACGAAACATGATTGGCAGTAGATGATCTAGAACGCAGAGAAAGTAATAGTGAAAAAGGATTGAATGTGTAGCTTAATTTTACATTAATACAATAATTTTCCAATAAAGTGAACACCAATAGTTAACCACTGGAGTTTGATTGACACAAGTACAAAACACTGGAGCAAAGAGGATGCTCACCACACCATTGTTGAGGAGGTAGAAAAGGAAAGAAATGGAAGGAAGAGGCCAATTAATTTTAGAAATCAAGAAAGAATGATTCATGGCACATGTTTCGGGAAAACAATGGGCTGAAAGATTACTTGGTTCTAGTTTGGGGAAGACTGAAGATCACAGTGACATTATGGATTTACAAAATCAGAATATTTTAATAACGAATTTTTTTTTTTTCTTGGTGAACTAGATTATTACAAATTGGAATTTTTGAACTCCATTTTAGATTTTAAAGTGCTCTGTAACTGTGGGGAGTTCTTGTCCCTCCAGTGTATGTTCGATTTATTAATAAACTTGTTCTTTCTTTTTGGAAAGGATACTTGGTTCCAGTACAAACTATTAGCAAAACAGATTTCTCAAACTATAGCCGAGTAATGGTGAAACAGAAGGTTTGTAAGAAGACATAACATAATGAAAAGGCCATTAGTTATTATTTCTTACTCAGGATGGCAAAACCATACACTAGATCTAAGTATGAGATTGTACCTTCTCAGGGTCCGTTGATTTATGTTCTTGATTTTTGGTCACTTCTGATCCAGAGCTTCCAAAGAGCCTTTCAAGAAGATCAGTGGTCATAATGCCATCTTCTGGTGCTCCAAATGTGGCCTGCCAAGGAGAGTCAAGAAAGAGGTGGCAATATTTCCTTGAACAGTGCCTTAATTCTCCTGATGAAAAATGATTTGAGGGGCATTGAAGAGATTATTAGGAAATATAAATATGACTTACTTGCCAGGTTTTTACAGCACGCTCGGTTCCAGTTGAAAAGCTAGAAAATTCCATGTCCTCTTCTCCTGAGTAAAACCCAAGTTTCTGCAGAGCTTCCTATAAAAGACAACATAAAAGGAATGAACAGTATTGAAGTTAACTGAACACTGCAAATCAAGCCGGCCAATATGACACTATAGTAACAGAATGAAAAATCCAAAATTATATACATGAGTTGATAGGTGTCAGATCATATATGCACTAAATAAAAGGTCTTTTTCCACATGCAAACATCATTACATATGATATATCAGATGATGGAGTACTAAGGGCCATAATCCACCCTAATCAAGTACAACCAACTAGGGCCCTTAAGGGGTTTGTCGTTGTTGGCTATAGAAGAAACCGTAACATTAACCCTCATGTGATTGGCCAATAGAGATCAATAGAAGCAAAAATATTGACTCGTGTTCTGCTTATAGCTGAATTAAACTAAAGATAGAAATAGAACCATAATAAATGCAACCAAGGAAAATAAGTAATGAATTTATTGACCCTCATATGATTGGCCAATAGAGATCAATAGAAGCAAAATAATGACTCTTATTAAAGCTGAATTAAACTAATGATAGAAATAAAATCATAATAAATCCAACCAGAGAATAACTAATGCATTTTCCTCCATGATTTTCCAGTTCTTTTTTGAGGAAGCCATTATAACAATTTGCCTTTTTTTTTTTGGGGGGGGGGGGGGGGGGGGGGGTTGGAGGAAGAATAACATCCAATTCACATGCTTGTGACTTGAACTTATCTTCAAGATAAATTTTACAGAAAATAATCTTAGCATTCAAGCAGTCTTTTATAGAGGGAAAATAATCTTAGCATTCAAGCAGTCTTTTATAGAGGCTGTGGTGATAGCAGCATCAGGATCACTGAAAATGAAAATCTCTTAGTTCAGATAATTTCACCATGTTATTAATCCATCTATTCATGTTAAAAATATATACAACAAAAAGAAACACATAAACAACAGAAAGAACATATGAAGGCAGAGACAAAGATACTCATAAAGCATAATGCATAAAACAAGTTGGCCTATAAAACTGCCATATGCTAATTGCATCAATCATACCTGCATCGCTCGTACTTCACCTCCTTCCGATCCTTTTTTCAGTGTCATCTTCTTCACTGTATCCTTTTTATCTGTAATACTGATTACTTCCTTAATGACAACTTCTTCCTCCTCCTCTTCATCCTTTTTAGCAGCCTCAAACACAAATGGTATTGCACTCGTCCCACTATCCGCAATTCTATTCACATTCTTCCCTAAATCTCCTTCCTTGAGAACCTACAACATAAAACTGAAATATCTATAACCATCAAATCATTATGTGATTTCTATAGAACCAAAAACTGTTCTAGTCGTATAAATAAACATCACGCATTGGCAAACGCAAACAAAAGTACATCAAACATCATCACAATGAAAACTACTCAATTTTACTCACTTCAAACACTATGGTTACCCAAAACCAAATAGACAAGCTTTCACTTTCATACTCCTTGAACAGGAAAACTAAAAACATGAATCCTAATAATGAAAACAAATAATTTATCACTCTACAATTCCAAATATACTTCAGCCACCCAAAAGGCTTCTGTTAATCACAGATGAAATGAAGTTAGCGAGAGAAAGGAATGGAAAGAACTGATCTCAGCTCAGCTTCCATGCTTATCAAGTGTGTGTGTATTACATATATGCAAGCATTGTTAGTTAAGATATCCATTACTTAACAAATGGTTAGCAGTATAATTTGCTGATGATCATAATCATCTCTTGGAAAAGAATAAACACACACACAGAGAAACTAGAAATCAGAAATACCTGGACCAATTTGGCAATATTTGCAACAGTTTCAGAAACAGAGGCTCCCTGTAGAGAGTTGAGGCGTTCAAGCTCTTGAATTCTGAGATTAAGGTTTCTTATCTCTTGCAGCAAGGCTTGGCGTTCGGCGTTCCACCGCGACTCCTCCCTCAACCACCGTTGCTCCTCCCTCAACCACCGCTGCTCCTCTCTCAGCCACCGGGCCTCTTCGCCGATGGGGCTGTCGTTCGAGGGCGGAAACGAGAAGCATATATGGGATTTTGAGAAGGGTCTGAAGGAAAATGCGAGGAGATGGGGTCTGTGAAGGGGAGAGAGAGAGGGGTTTGCAGTGATAGATAGTATAGATGGCAACATTTCTATGGAGTATGAAGCTTCTGTAGAAGCTATGGAGATATGGCGTTGGCTGTGGATTTCAAGGTGATGGGATTTGAGCGCTAGATATTTCTTAAGATTATGACACTTTGAATTGCTGTTGAAATCTGGAAATAGAATGTAATCTCTCCGACCAGGTTGAAGTTGTCTATGTTGATCGGATACGAAGCTTAAAACATACAGTTGACTCTTATTTTTGCTTAAAAAAATATTTTTTTATATTTTTTGCTTAAAATTTTATCTTTCATTTATGGCTGATAAATTAGGTTGGGACAAATCGAAATGACAAATAGGCAACTTCGATCGGGACGGAGGGAATATAATGGTTAACTAAATTTCGATTTTTTTTGGGTCTTTTTTAATTAGCATGTGATTATTATTTTTCATAAATTTAGGGTGGAATATCTATATTTATAGATTAACTAGTAATAGCACCCGTGTGATGCACGGTCTGTGATATAATGTTGGTAAATATTAATTATTTGATAATATAATTTGAGTAATTTTAGACTTTTAGTATATAGAAAACTATAATATTTAATAACTAAGAAAATTTAAATTTGCTAAGGATAATCTAATTCACGACAATATATAGGTATTATACACATCCAATTCAATAATCTATGATTAATACTAAAAACAAAAGTATCAATCATGATCTTCAAATCAAAATTGAAAATTTTACCTGCAAAGTTTGTAATTTTTTTAAAAACTTCTTTATACACAACATTTATAGTTGAATTTTATTTTTTTATCATCTATGTTACAAACTAATATCGTTAGTCATTTAAATGAAATATACTAAAAAAGTAAAAAGAAAAATTATGAATTAAAAATCAAATTCAATTACTTAAATTAAATACACATGTGTATGTCAGAATGTATATATAGAAACAATGCACTATAAATTAGAAATTTTACGTAGGGATTTGATGCAAGCACTGTCAATTATATATTTTCAACATTTTATTTTAAAATAAATTGAATTAAAAAAGCATTTTTAATTAATACCGTTTAACATCAAAGATGACAGATAACTATTCTATTATAAGTATCATGTAAATTAATCAATATAGTACGATATTTATTATTACAATTCAAACCCAACACAAAATCGAAATGTAGCAGTAGAGATCATGATGATGACAATATAATTAGAAATTAAACATATAAGTTAAATAATTAGTTGAGCTATTTAACATGCCACTCTCATATAAAAATATACGAAGTTTTAAGTGTAAAGTAAAAGATAAATATTTTGTTTAATTATGAGATTTAAAACTGTATACTTAACAATATCTTCAATTCATCATTAAAATATATCGATAAAGAATAAAAAATTGATTGATATTACATATTTGAAATATAAATATCAATTTAAAAAATATTTAGGGTGACATATAATTGAAACCAAAATATATTATATATATATGTATATACACAGATCTTTAATAGTGTTATATTTATTTTTTTAATTTACATTAAATATGATATAAATTATCCACATGCAAATTAATATTTAATATTGGAATTGTTGTTTGGATATCTATAGTTGGTATGTAAGAAATTATTCAATAAAATTTAATTTAATTAAGATCAATAAAATGAGAATAAACTAATAATATTTATATTATTAAATGAAATAGATTAAATAGTAAAACATGCAAATAAATTTTTTTGTTGACGTGACACTTATAAATATTAATTTAAAAATACATAGAATGACATTTAATTTGACACTAAATACATATTAGAGATATATACATGTATGTATACACACACCTTTAATAGTGTATACTTATTTATTAATTTATATTAAATAAGATATTCACTATCCCTAAACAAATTAATATATATATATATATATATTGAAATTATTGTTTGGACAATATCTATTGTTGGTATTTAAGAAATTATTTAAAAAAAATTAACCTAATCTATATTTTTTATATTATAAATTTAATGGATTAAATAATAATAGATAAAAAAAATTGTTCATGTGACACTTTTTGTGGAGTAAATGGTATTTCTGTAAATATCTCCAACTTTTCCTCTATTGTTATAGTATAAAAATATATAGATTGATTTATATATTTATTTTCTCTTTAGAGTTTGTTCTATACAATGAATATATATAAAAATAAATGTCATAAAAATTAATATTTTTTTAATTTTTTATTAATAATGTAGAGTAAAAGTTATTAATGATTTCTCAAAATATAAATATTTAGTAAATGAGACATTTATTGTAGTTATTTTTGGCAGAATATTCTGCTTATATATCCACATGCAAATTAATATTTAATATTGGAATTATTGTTTGGATATCTATAGTTGGAATTTAAGAAATTATTCAATAAATGTTAATTTAATTAAGATCAATAAAATGAGAATAAACTAATACAATATTTATATTATTAAATGAAATAGATTAAATAGTAAAAAATGCAAATAATTTTCTTTGTTGGCGTGACACGTACAAATACTAATTGGGAAAAATACTTTTTTAAGTCTCATAAGTTAGGGCGTGTCCAAAAATGGTCAAATAGGTTCCTGATGTCCAATTTTGGTCTCATATGTACGCATAAGTGTCCAATTTAAGGACTCCGACGATTTTAGTTGTCAGATTTCAAGACGTGAAGGACACACGCCCACAACATTTTGGGGATTCCCGGCCAGTATGCTGACATTGGAGTTTTCTTCCTACTTGGCACGCCACCTGTTTTTTCTTTTAGCTTTTTTCACAAAAAATCAAATGACAAAAAAAAAAAACATTTATTGGGGATAATACACATTTTGGGGGAATTAAACTTGAAATTAGGGATTCCATAAACCCCCAATTTCAGAGTAGAACAAAATCTAAATTCACCACCAAAATCCCTTCCTCATCAACCAAAATCGAACTTCACCAGTAAAATCGACAAGCAAAATCATCGATGCAGAAGCAATAGAAGTACTCCCTCGCTGCAATAGTGGAGATACGACACTGAGATGCCCTGGACAAACCAAATCCACAATACGGTAAGTAAATTGCTTATCTTTTGGTTGATTGTGTTGGTAGAGCAAATTTATTGGGGAAAACTACATATTGATGTCGTTGTTGAGGAAGATTTAGATTTATGGAATTCCAGTTTTGAAATATGTTGAAGAATGGGCACAAATGGTGTATAGTGTGCGAATATGTTTAAGAATGTGCTTTAATGTAACCTTTTATGCTCTTTATGTTGTCTGATGCTTAAATGGTGGAGTCCACCTCTGAAATTTTGTTTGTTTATGGTGAACTTTATGCTTGTTGTAGTGTGCAATAAAGTGTGTTGAATTTTGTTGGTTTTTTTTTCTCATTTACAAATGTCAAGTCATGTGAATTCACTCTTATCATGCATTATGGTAGGGCATTTAGGTCATTGCCCAAAGCAGAGTATATAGGGGGTCATAAGCTAGTGTTTGACTATGTGAATGTTGATAGAATTAAGATGGGTGACTTAGATGTGTTTGGTGGGCTTTGGGTGAAAGGTGAATTGAGATATCATTTTCTCACTCCTCATGGGTTTAAGTTAGTTATTGATACCAAAGATTTGAAGTTGTGGGCTAAGAGATCCCTTAAAGATAGGGTCCTTCATGTGTATATAGAACCAATCATTCTTGATGAGTCAACTGAAACTAAGAATGGGGGTAATGAAAGTGAGTGTGAGGGTAATGAAACTGATGCAAGTGAGGAAACAGATGACATGCTTGAGTTTAGCATAGGGAATGAAATCAGTGATGATGAAGAGGGTGGGGGAAGTGGAATAGATCCTGCATATACTGATGATGTTAGCCAACCTCATAATGAAGAGTCAATTGAGGAAGAGGATGATGAGATGCATGCTGTAGATGATGATTTTAATGAGCATAGGGTTAGTGATGAGGAGTCCACCCAACCACAATATCCTTCCTTTAATCCAAAAAACAATCTTTGGCCCTACTTTCACCATAGGACAAACTTTTAGTTCTAAGCAAGAGTTTAGGAAGGCAGTCCAGTCTCATTCAATCCTTAATAGTGTATACTTATTTATTAATTTATATTAAATAAAATATCAATTATCCCTAAACAAATTTATATTTATATTGAAATTATTGTTTGAACAATATCTATTGTTGGTAGTTAAGAAATTATTCAAAAAAAAAAAAACCTAATCAATGTTAATAAAATAAGAATAAACTAATACAATATTTATATTATAAATTGAATGGATTAAATAATAAAAGATACAAAAAAAAATTGTAGATGTGACACTTTATGTGAGGAAAATGGTTTTTCTGTAAATATCTCCAACTTTTTCTCTATTGTTATAGTATAGAAATATGTAGATTAGATTTATATATTCATTTTTTATTTTGAGTTTATTCTATACAATAAATATAAAATTAAATGTCATAAAAATTAATATTTTTTAATTTTTTATTAATAATGTAGAGTAAAAGTTATTAATGATTTCTCTAAAGAGAAATAGTTAGTAAATCAGACATTTATTATAGTTATTTTTGGCTAAATATTCTCCTTTTATAAATATAGATTAAATATGACATAAATTATCCACATGCAAATTAATATTTAATATTGGAATTATTGTTTGGATATCTATAGTTGGTATTTAAGAAATTATTCAATACATGTTAATTTAATTAAGATCAATAAAATGAGAATAAACTAATACAATACTTATATTATTAAATGAAATAGATTAAATAGTAAAAAATGCAAATAATTTTTTTTGTTTACGTGACACTTACAAATAATAATTTTAAAAATATTTAGGATGACATTTAATTTGACACTAAATACATATTATAAATATATGCATGTATGTATATACACATATCTTTCATAGTGTATACTTATTTATTAATTTATATTAAATAAGATATCAATTATCCCTAAAAAAATTAATATTTATATTGAAATTATTGTTTGGAAAATATCTATTGTTGGTATTTAAGAAATTATTCAAAAAAATTTAACCTAATCAATATTAATAAAATAAGAATAAACTAATACAATATTTATATTATAAATTGAATTGATTGAATAATAAAAGATACAAAAAAAATTGTTGATGTGACACTTTTTGAGGAGAAAATGACATTTCTGTAAATATCTTCAACTTTTCCTCAATTGTTATAGTATATAAATATATAGATAGATTTATATATTAATTTTTTCTTTTGAATTTGTTCTATACAATAAATATAAAAATAAATGTCATAAAAATTAATACTTTTATTATTTTTTTATGAATAATGTAGAGTAATGGTTATTAATGATTTCTCAAAATAGAAATATTTAGTAAATGAGACATTTATTATAGTTATTTTTGGCATAATATTCTCCTTTATATATATATATAGATTAAATATGATATAAATTATCCACATGCAAATTAATATTTAATATTGGAATTATTGTTTGGATATCTATAGTTGGTATTTAAGAAATTAATATTCAATAGATGTTAATTTAATTAAGATCAATAAAATGAGAATAAACTAATACAATATTTATATTATTAAATGAAATAGATTAAATAGTAAAAAATGCAAATAAATTTTTTTGTTGACGTGACACTTACAAATATTAATTTAAAAAATACTTAGGATGACATTTAATTTGACACTAAATACATATTATAGATATATACATGTATGTATATACACACATCTTTAATAGTGTATACTTATTTATTAATTTATATTAAATAAGATATCACTTATCCCTAAACAAATTAATATTTATATTGAAATTATTGTTTAGAAATATATATTGTTGGTATTTAAGAAATTATTCAAAAAAATTTAACCTAATCAATATTAATAAAATAAGAATATACTAATACAATATTTATATTATAAATTGAATGAATTAAATAATAAAAGGTAAAAAAAAATTGTAGATGTGACACTTTTCTCTTCTGCTCTTCTTTTCACACTTTTCTTCTATTTGGTTTTCCCCCTCTATCTGAGCTCTCTTTTGCGCTTTTACTTTTTCTATTCTTTTCTGTGCTTCTTCTTCTCCTGCATGCTGCTTGTTTGCACTCCTTGTGCTTTTCTCTTTTGCATGTTTTTCTCTCTTTTAGAGCTCACTCATCTTCTCTACACTCCAAGTCTTTAGTCTTCTTCTGTTTATAGATTAGGAAATCTGTCCGTTGAAGGTATGTAGACTTCCATCAATGATCGCGCCGCACTCCTTCTGACACACGCCAACTTTTCACTTTCCACGTGTCTTCTTCTGATTGGCTCCTCTTTTTTTCTCTCTACCAGTAACTTCTTCTCTCTACCGGTAATTTTGACTTTGTTCCCATGCCTGCTTTGTAGCTTCCTCCTCGTGCTTCACTCTGGAGCTTCCTTCTCTCGCTTGCTTTGTCAGGTGGCTTGAGGCTTCTGTAGCATGCTGCTCTGCAGTATGCTTTAGCATGGTCTCTCAGGTAGCTTCCTATCTTGCTGCTTTGCAATCTGTTTTGGCAAGTTCTCTTCCAGTAGCTTCCTGCAGTCATCAGTATCATTTTAGTTCACTAGTTTCATTTCACCATTCTCTTCAGTGTCCTTCCTTTGACACTTTCTTTGATTTTTCTTTCTTCTGCAGTAACCTCGTTGCAGTACCCTTTTGAGCTAGGTTATGCGTATAGAGTTATGGTTACTTTCTTAAGGTTTTGTCTCATCAAAACATACTTAAATGTTTCCAACAAAAGCATATGTGGAGCATGTCAATAGGGAAAACAGATCAAAGTATCCTTCAAGGAAAAGTTGCAGCGATCATCGTTGAAGATCTTGGATCTACTGCACATGGATCTCTTTGGCCCCATCGATCCTACAAGTCTGAGCGACAAGAAATACTCCCTTGTAATCATCGATGATTACTTAAGGTTTTCCTAGACAATCTTTCTAGCAAAGAAGTTAGAAACGCAATCAAAGCTCCCGGAGTTCATGAAAAGGATTCAAAATGAAAAGAACTCAAATATTGTGAAGATCAGGACTGACAGAGGCACTGAATTTACCAACAAATTCATTGAAAAATATTGCCTAAAGAAAAAAGGAATTCAACATGAGTATTCTGCAGTAAAAACCCCTCAACAAAACGGTGTAGTTGAAAGAAATAACAAAATCCTCAAAGAAGCTGCAAGAACATTGCTTGCAGAAGCTGTCATGCCTAAAAGATTTTGGGCTTAAGCTACCAACATGCATGCTACACGTAAAATCGGTGTCTAATCAACAAAGAGCAAGATAAAACACCTATGAAATCTGGTATGGATACTCTCCAAGTGTAGCATACTTTCACATCTTTGAATGCAAGTGCTATGTGCTGAACAATGGAAACGAATACTAAAGCATTCGATGCTAAGGCAGATGAAGTTGTATTCCTTGGATACTCTTCCATGAGCAAGACCTTTCAAGTCTTTAACAAAAGAACACTCATGGTTGAAGAATATGTGCATGTGGTCTTTGATGTACCATATTGTAACACAGCTGAGCTAGATGATCTGAAGAAGGAATCTGAAGAAGTCAACCCTAAGACCCAATTTTCTTATATAGAGAGCTCTCATCTTCCCATACTCTCTGAAATATTTGACAAAGAAAGAAACTTGGATGCATCAACTTCAGATACTGCAAGACAGGTTTCAGCAAACTAAGATGTAGCAATACAGCACACATAGAAACAAGATACAGTTGAGCAGGATACATGAAAGTCCTACGTGGATCTGCAAAAACAAAAACAAAGTTGTCCCAATCAAAGTACACGGTGTTGTCGGCGGTGTCGACAACACCAGCGTAAAACACAGCGGAAAAATAGATCGAATTAAAAGTTGCAGAACACAAACGATATATCCACGAGTATACAAATACTCGTGGAATGCCTTCAGGGCGAAAACTCCTTTATTGAATATGTGTATGTGTACAAAGGAGAAAGAAAGATCTCTAAAAGAGATTCTTTCGAACAATCGACTCAATACGTCCTATGAGATGTGTGTGAAACCTAGGGACGTATACAAACTATCTCAGTTGAACACTCCGAAGAACACCTATACTAAAAGTCAAGAGTATGCAAACTCTATGACACACAAGAAAACGATGTTGCCTCTCGGTGTGAACAACACAACTCGTAACACCAGTGTACTGCCTATACTAGACTGCTTAAGCTCTCGATTCTGTACTTCCTTGATCTTCAGCAGCTTCATCTATTTATAGACCTTGAAGTACACATGGTGTAGAGTCCACTTCCATGATCTTGGAGTGCTCCATGATCTCCATCACTCCATGATCTCCCATGTTCTATCGTGCATGAAGGGCAATATGGAGTGGACTTGTTCTTCATCTTCTTCAACTATCTTGGACTTCTTCAACTCCACTTCTTGATCTCTTGATTTGATATTCCTCACGTTTTTCTCAAATGCACGTTGCTTCTCTTTAAGTGGAACGTGCTTGACTCCTTCAAACTCACATGTTTGATCTTCATGAATCTCCTTAAATCCTATCACAAAGAGAACACACAACAAACTTCCTAAAACTTAGGAAGATTTGTTAGTCAAGTTTGAGATTCAAATTATTCAACACGTGATTAACAAGTCAAATTTTTAAGTAAGAGAATTAAAACCTTTTCCAAATCTTATCAAATAAATCTTATCCAATTTAAATCAAATTTGAATTTAGGATAATATTGAAAAAAGGAAAATTAATATGTTGGAAAATCCAACATTAACAATCTCCCCCTATTTTGCTTTTTCAGCTCAAAACCTAAATCAAATTGATTTTCTCCCCCTTAATTAAAACTCCCCCTCAAACCTGCAAAACATCAATCATCAAGACTAAAAAACAGTGATATAAGAATTTAAACAAGCAAACACAATCACCATTAATTAATCAAGAACAAAATATACAAAGACTAATGTTTTAACAACCAAAACTCAAAATAAACAGAAACTAAAACTAAAAAATATCCAATACTCCAAATAACAAAAGAAAGCAAAAAATCTCCTAGCATCTTCAAGCTTCATCTTCATCTTCATCATCACCTTCACCTTCGGCTTCGGCTTCGGCCCCTTCACCTACTCCCCCTTTTTGAGCTGAAATGAGGGCATCTAGATTGTCCCTGATGCGAATCAGTCCATCAATGTGCTCGGAGAGGGATTGCCGCTGAGATATCAACTGGGCAAGCAGAGATTCGCCAGTGTTGCGGCTGGTGTTGCCAACCGGAGGGGCAACACCAGAGGCGAGTGGTAAATCACACACGCGATTTCCTTGAAGAAGGGCCTTGGCTATAGTCAGTGGAGGCTGAGGAGGGACAAGGCTCTCAAATGTGGTCAGTGTAAGGCCTTGGAATTTTAGGATAGCCGAGATGAGAGAGGGGTAGATCAAGTAGGTCGATGATGAGGAAAATTTTTCGGCAAACCTACCTAGATTTTGTAAAATCAATCTACCAAAATTAAAAGGCACTCTCAATACTATCCTATAGAGCAAGTTGGCTTGCTCCTCAGTGACCACAGTGGAATTCGATGAAGGTAACCAATTGTGTATACACACTTTGTGTAACACAGCAAAAAGAGAAGTCAAAGAAGAAGCTGGAAATTTTTTGGACCAAGACAAAACCTTCCCCCCCGTAATTTCAGAGGCCACAATATCAAGAGAGGGAAGAGGAGCATCCTCTACAACATCAGGCAACTCAAGAACAGCATTCACATCCTTAGAAAGAAAGGAAAACAAACTCCCCCTTACATAGACTACCCCATACCCGTGATGACTAGGATCACTAACATGCTTATGCAAATTGGCATAAAACTCATAAATAACAGTGGGGCAGTAGGAAGGAATGGTAGTCAAGCAATGAACACGTTTCCTAGAAGCTAAAAACTCAACTAATCCTAATCTAGTGAAGGAATCGAGGTGCAAATTACGTTCGGCCAAAATGGGCTTTTGGCAAAGAGATGCCCAAACACTAGATGAAGGCTTAGTGTAAAAGGTAGTGGAGTAAGCTTTGGAAACCTGAAAGGGAGTGCCCTTGGGCTGAAAATCAGGGGAGTCTTCCTCCTCCTCTGTTGAAGGATCAACACGAGCCTTCCCCTTATCCGAAGGTGTTGCCCTGGTGTTGGCAACACCCGGCTTGACACCGGAAGTTTTCAGCTTCAAGATGACCTTGGAGAGGGTGGTCTCCATGTCACTGTCCGATTCAGTGGAAGAATCGACATTGTGGGTCGACTCAGGGTCCACCTCCATAGAGATGTGGGCCGAGGATGGCTTGTGAACTTCAGGCTTACGGGCAGCTGGAGCAGGGTCATCGGCGGCCGAGATTGGTTCATCGGCGACAGGGGTTGGTTCGTCGGCAGTAGGGGTAGGTGCAGGACGTTTCCTCTTGACAAGGACAACGTCGGGAGTCACCTTCCCGGCGGCGCGCAGACGCTGAGATCGGCGCTGTCTCTCATTGAGAGGCCGATTGGATGGTTGAAACTCCTCCACGTCGACGGGGTCAGAGGAAGCCCCCGATGGACCTTGGGCAGCCTGGGAGGAAGTAGCAGATGCCTTAGTAGGCTTCGCACTCTTAGACCTTGCCTTCAATGCGGTGCGAACAGAGGGAGTGGGCGATGTCTTCGCTGGTGTTGCGCTGGTGTCGGCAACACCATCCGATGACACCCCTGAGGCAGGAGGAGCAAGGAGCGCAGGATATGACTCCTTTAATTTCTCAATGAATTCAAGTACGGCCGAAGGAATGGAGGAATCAGCCATGGAGATTTTGGGAGAGAGGAAATTAGGGTTTTGTTGGAATTTTGGAGAAGAAGGGGATCGATTTCTTGAAAGAGGGAGTGCGAGAGAAGGAGAGAGAGAGAGAGCAAAAAGTGTGAAGTGGAAGAGACTCACACCTGATTTTAAGTATTTAAACAAATATTTGAGCCTTTTCAAATTTTTAGATAAAATCAAGAGATTTTGAATAGATATGAATTGAAGATAAAATCTCAACAATTTTGCACAATTTGAGGGATCACAAAATTCGAATTTTAAATTTGAAATTGGGTCATCCAAAAATCAAATATATCCACTATATATTATTAGGATTAAATGCAGATACTTAGGGATGCATAAGATTTAAATCCCATAAAAATCGCACACAATGTAACTGACTGGTGTTGTCCCTGATGTTACATAACACTGCGATGACACCATACAAAATTTTTGGCTCTTGAAATTTTTTTTTTCTTTTGTGCACACGAAATTAAATTCATACACACCTGACCTCAACCAACCTTTTGAAAAGAGAGCACTGTCGTAGCGAGCGCCATGCTTCTAGTTACTCGGTTGTGAGATCAAGTTTTTTCTTTTCGACTTGGTTGTGGTATCTCCTACACCTTTTGACAGGGAAGCATCGTCGCAGCGAACGCCGTGCCCCGAGTTACTCAGTGAGGTCACACAACACATTTTATTAAGTCACTAGGCTGCCTGAAAAGCATCGTCGTAGCGAGCGCCGTGCTCCAAGTGCTTCGTGACTTTTAGCATTTTAGTTCGAACAAAAGTGCACTATGGAACATGAGCCTTTACTAAAATAGGTGTCCAAGCAAGTGTTCTCACATAAGAAACACACTGGTCAGATACAAACAAGCATACATATGCCTAGAAAGCCTAAAATAAAAAATTATTCTAAGGGTGTTAAGAGTGGTGTGAGCAACATGAACGGTAACACCCGCAAAAACAGCATGCACATTCAAACAATGCACAATCCGAGAGACTTCTTTAAGGAAGAAAATCTCTCTAAGTCTAAGGCTTTTGTAAATATATCTGCTATTTGGTTTTCAGTGGATACATAATCAAGTTGGATTAACCCTTTTTCAACTAAATCTCGAATGAAGTGATGCCTAATATCTATGTGTTTAGTTCGAGAATGTTGAACTGGATTTTTAGAAATATTAATTGCACTCGAATTATCACAAAATAGGCTTAAAGATTCATTTTCAAAACCGTAATCATCAAGCATTTGTTTCAACCACACAAGTTGAGTACACGCACTCCCGGCGGCTACGTATTCGGATTCGGCGGTGGATAAAGAAACACAATTTTGTTTTCTACTATGCCAAGATACTAAGTTATTGCCTAAGTAGAAACAACCACCACTAGTACTCTTCCTATCATCTACATCTCCAGCCCAATCAGAATCACTAAAACCCACCAAATTAAGATTAGTGTCCTTAGTATACCAAATACCTAAATCTATCGAACCGGAAACATACCTTATGATACGCTTCACTGCTTGAAGATGCGAGATCTTAGGATCAGATTGGTAACGTGCACAGACACCAACACTATACATTATATCCGGGCGGCTAGCAGTCAAGTAGAGTAAACTGCCGATCATCGATCTATAGAGGGTGTTGTCAACACCATCGGCAACACTGTCTTTCGACAGCTTTTGGGTCGAACCCATGGGGGTTCTCATAGGTTTAGAATTTTCTAAACCAAAGCAAGATACCAAATTTTTGGCATACTTGCTTTGAGAAATGAAAATTCCTTCCTTTAATTGCTTAACCTGCAAGCCTAGAAAGTAAGTTAGCTCTCCAATCATGCTCATTTCGAAGGTAGATGACATAGCATGCACAAAATCATCAAGATCACTTTGACAAGTAGATCCAAATACAATGTCATCAACATAAATTTGAGCTATCATACAATTACGATCAGTTCTCTTAACAAAAAGAGTACGATCGGCCATGCCTCGAATGAATCCAAACTCAAGTAGGAAATAAGTCAATCGACCATACCAAGCTCTAGGAGCTTGTTTTAATCCATATAATGCCTTCTTGAGTTTGTAGACATAATGAGGTTGATAAGGATCTTCAAAACCTTTTGGTTGTTCAACATACACTTCCTTATCTAGAAACCCATTCAAAAATGCTCCTTTTACATCCATTTGATAAAGGGTAATTTTCAAATAACAAGCAATTGCAAGAACTAATCTAATCGATTCAATTCGAGCAACGGGTGCGAAGGTCTCATCATAATCGATGCCTTCGACTTGTGTGTACCCTTGTGCTACAAGACGTGCTTTGTTTCTTACAATGTTCCCCGACTCATCCGATTTATTTTTAAATATCCATTTAGTTCCAATCACATTAGTATCGGATGGTCTAGGAACAAGAAACCAAACATCATTTCTAGTAAATTGTTCAAGTTCTTCTTGCATTGCTTGTATCCAAAAATTATCTTTTAAAGCTTCAGAGACATTTTTGGGTTCAATTGGAGAGACAAAACAGTAGAATTTTACCTCTGAAAATGTGGTTGACATACACACATGTCTTACCATTTCCTTGTAATTCACGGGGTCTTTTCTACGAGTTCGAACACCATCGTTTACTCCCCCTATCACCTGTGTGGTAGGGTGATTTTTTCTGATACGAGCAGGTGGATCTCTTCGAACTTGATCAGGTAGATCATCATCACTTTCATCGGATTCAGGTTCTGCCGATGTTGTCACTGGTGTTGCCGCTGGTGTTGTCTCTGGTGTCACGACACTGGGGGCAACATCAGTATTTCCAGTTTCATGAACAACTGGAATTTCAACTAGATCAGTCACGGCATCTTCATAAGATTTACCTGTAAGATCAGAGAAGTCATCAAACACAATATTAACTGATTCTTGAATAGTCCTCGATCTTAAGTTAAAAACTCGATAAGCATGACTATTCAAAGAATATCCAAGAAACACGGCTTTGTCACTTTTTGCATCAAACTTAGCAAGATTATCTCTATCATTCAAAATGTAGCAAAGACACCCAAAAACATGAAAATGTTTGAGATTAGGCTTTTTCCCTTTCAAAATTTCGTAAGGGGTCATTTTGCTACCCGGTCTTAAAAAGACTCGATTGCCAATATAGCAAGCCGTGTTCAATGCTTCAGCCCAAAAACGTCGTGAGAGGTTCTTAGAACTGAGCATGACACGAGCCATTTCTTGCAAAGTTCGATTTTTCCTTTCCGCAACTCCGTTTTGTTGAGGAGTTTTAGGAGCCGAAAATTGGTGTTCAATGCCTTTCTTTTCACAAAAATCAGTAAACAATTTGTTTTCAAATTCCTTACCATGGTCAGATCTAATGCTCAAAATTTTAGAAGAAAATGAGGTCTTAATCCTAGTGTACAAAATCTTGAATTGAGAAAACGTATCCGATTTTTCACGTAAAAAGAAAATCCAAGTATATCGGGAAAAATCATCAACAATCACATAGGAATACCTCTTTCCTCCAAGACTTTCAACTTCAACTGGTCCCATTAAATCCATGTGTAAAAGTTGAAAACAATGAACAGTACCTTGGTGTTGTCCGTGGTGTGATGTAACACTGTGGGGAACACGGGTCTGTTTACCTTTAAGGCAGTCTCCACACACTATCTTACCATTGTGATTGAGGCTTGGCAGTCCTTGTACAGCCTCAAACTTCATCAACTTTTGGAGAGTTCGAAAATTCACATGGCCTAATTTTTGATGCCACAAAATCGTGTCATCAAACTTAGCCTTGTTACATGTGATATTTTCTCCAACAAGATAACAATTGTCATGAGATCTTGTACCTGTCATGATACACATGTTAGACTTATCAAAAACTTCACAAGAATCCTTAGTAAATTTTACCTCAAGATTGTCATCACATAATTGACTTATGCTAATTAAATTAGCCATAAGACCATCTACTAAAAATACATTAGACAACCTGGGAAAACCTGGTAGATTAAGAGTTCCTTTGCCAATGATTCTACCCTTAGCACCTCCTCCATAAGTAACGGATCCTTCGGTAATAGGCACAAAATTACACAAGTATTCTTTAGTGCCCGTCATGTGGCGTGAGCAACCACTATCAAAGTACCAAGAACCTGAAATGTTAGACTTAAGAGCAGTAAAAACAACTTGGCAGACTTGTGCAGTTTGTTTAGGAACCCAAACTTTCTGTCCAACAGTGGTGTTGCGGGCGGTGTTGCGTGACACCGGAGGTAACACCAGACCATTTCCTCGATCAGTTTTCAATTTTCGACAATATGGTCTTATATGTCCAGGTTCAAAACAGTAATGACAAACATATTTTCTTTTCCTATGACCTGAACCGTTGGATTTTATGGACTCTTTCGATTTTTCTTTCACAAAGTTGATCTTAGCATGTGAATCGACAAAAAGGTTTGGAAAAACATTATCAACAGTTTTACTTGATCCAATACCTGATTTTGTTGAATTACCTGATCCCATGATTTCACTTGCCTTGGTAGAACTTGAGTTCCATTTTGCAATTAAGGATTCCGTCTCTTCAAGCTTGAATTGCACCTTTCCAAGTTCTATGTCCTTCTTGGTGAGAGCGGTTTCCAGCTTTGCTACTGAGTTTTTCAGCACATCATTCTCCTTAGATAAAGCTTCCTTTTCCTTGGATATGGCTTCCTTTTCCTTGGAAACAATTTCGACTAGCTTGCATTGTTTTTTCCATTCCTTAAGCAAGGAGTTATAAAGACCATGAAGTTCTTCAATGGCTTCATCTTTATCTAAGTCATCTCCAGCAAGTGAATCTGTATCATCACAAACAACATTAAGGCAGGTTATGTTAGCAAAGTCAAACAGTTCATACCTCTGTGGTGTTGTCTGCGGTGTTGTCTGCGGTGTCATGACACCGGTGTTGGCAACACCGTTGGTAACACCAGTAGCGATTTTTGCAAACAGGGCTGTGGAACTTTCAATTTCAACTTCCTCATCATCCTCATCGTCACTCATGGATACCCAGTGATTTTTCAGACCATACTTCCTCAAAGTATTGGCACACTCATTAGCATAGTGACCCCAACCCGAACAAGCTCGACATTGGATGGTATCGAGATGTTTGGGATCATTCCATCCATGATCTGAAGATGTCTTCTTAGGCTGACGTTTGGACTGAGAGGATGATCCAGTTGGCTTCCATTGGGATCTATCATTGGATCGATTGAATGGTTCCTTCCCTTTCGAACGAGGCTTCTCCTTGTTGAACTTTCTCACCATGGTGTTGAATTTCTTCGTCAACATGGCTACATTCTGCCCCTCGGTGACTTCCTCCAATGGTTCATCATCTTCTCCAGATTCTTCATTGTCTTGAGCTTGCAAGGCTATGGTTTTAGGCTTGTAGCCCGCTTCCATTTGGCTTTGAAGGTTGAGCTCAAAAGTTTGAAGAATACTTTGAAGTGTATCAAAGTCCATTATTGAAAGATTATGGACTTCCTCAATGGCGGATACCTTGATGTTGAACCTTGGTGGCAGCGTTCGAATGGCCTTAGACACGAGTTGCTTGCGTCCAATTGGTTCTTCAAGCATTTGGGCTTGATTCGAGATGTCCCGGAGCCTCTCAAAGTAGGTTCCAATGTCTTCATTCTCCTCCATGCGCATATTCTCGAACTTGGACATAATCAGCCGCAACCGAGCCTCACGAACACACTTTGCACCTTCAAAATGCTTCTGGAGAGTATCCCAAGCATCCTTGGCATGGGCAGCGTTTTGGATCAATCGAAACACCTTGTAGTCCACCGTTTCGAAAATGACATTGATGGCCTTTTCATTGAAGTTGGCATTGTGGATCTCATCGATTGTCCACTCGGTTTGAGGTTTGAGAACCATTTCACCATGGACCTCCTTCATAGGGGCGCTGTAACCCTCCAAAACGGCAGTCCAAGCACGTGCATCTATGGACTTGATCTTCGATCGAACACGAATCTTCCAATAGGCATAGTTGGAGCCATCCAAAATTGGAAGGCGTCCAAAGTTTGGATTGCAATAGTCCGCGTCCTGCATGGCTAGATCCACCACTTAGTATGTCAAGTGATGGCTCTGATACCACGTGAAAGTCTTACGTGGATCTGCAAAAACAAAAACAAAGTTGTCCCAATCAAAGTACACGGTGTTGTCGGCGGTGTCGACAACACCAGCGTAAAACACAGCGGAAAAATAGATCGAATTAAAAGTTGCAGAACACAAACGATATATCCACGAGTATACAAATACTCGTGGAATGCCTTCAGGGCGAAAACTCCTTTATTGAATATGTGTATGTGTACAAAGGAGAAAGAAAGATCTCTAAAAGAGATTCTTTCGAACAATCGACTCAATACGTCCTATGAGATGTGTGTGAAACCTAGGGACGTATACAAACTATCTCAGTTGAACACTCCGAAGAACACCTATACTAAAAGTCAAGAGTATGCAAACTCTATGACACACAAGAAAACGATGTTGCCTCTCGGTGTGAACAACACAACTCGTAACACCAGTGTACTGCCTATACTAGACTGCTTAAGCTCTCGATTCTGTACTTCCTTGATCTTCAGCAGCTTCATCTATTTATAGACCTTGAAGTACACATGGTGTAGAGTCCACTTCCATGATCTTGGAGTGCTCCATGATCTCCATCACTCCATGATCTCCCATGTTCTATCGTGCATGAAGGGCAATATGGAGTGGACTTGTTCTTCATCTTCTTCAACTATCTTGGACTTCTTCAACTCCACTTCTTGATCTCTTGATTTGATATTCCTCACGTTTTTCTCAAATGCACGTTGCTTCTCTTTAAGTGGAACGTGCTTGACTCCTTCAAACTCACATGTTTGATCTTCATGAATCTCCTTAAATCCTATCACAAAGAGAACACACAACAAACTTCCTAAAACTTAGGAAGATTTGTTAGTCAAGTTTGAGATTCAAATTATTCAACACGTGATTAACAAGTCAAATTTTTAAGTGAGAGAATTAAAACCTTTTCCAAATCTTATCAAATAAATCTTATCCAATTTAAATCAAATTTGAATTTAGGATAATATTGAAAAAAGGAAAATTAATATTTGTTGGAAAATCCAACATTAACAATACAGAACATCCCGAAGAAAACGAATCTACTGCACTGCAACCTGAAGATGATGAAGAATGACAAGAGTATATAGATCCAGATAGAACTTGGCTAAGGAATCACCCAAAAGATCTCATCATTGGTGATCCAATAGTCGGTGTAAGAACACAAAGAACAATTCCTCACAAAGAACAATAGTCGGTGTAAGAACACAAAGAACAGATTGAGCCTAAAACGATAGAGGAAGCACTTGAAGACAACAACTGGATTCAAGCAATGCAGGAATAACTAAATGGATTCGAAAGAAATTGAGTATGGAACCTTGTACCCAGACCATCACATCATGGATTCATTGGAACGAAGTGGGTATTCAAGAACAAGCTGGATGAATCTGGATTAGTTGTGAGGAACAAAGCTAGGCTGGTTACTAAGGGATACTATCAAAAAGAAGGGATCGATTTTGATGAGACATTTGCTCCTGCTGCACGCCTTGAAGCTATAAGAATCTTTCTCACATATGCTACTCACATGAATTTCAAATGTCTATCAAATGGATGTGACAAGTGTTTTCCTAAATGGACTTCTTGTGGAAAAGGTATATGTTAAACAACCTCCAGGATTTGAAGACGATGCTGCAAGAAAAGTCTACATGCTGCAGAAGACACTGTATGGACTCAAACAAGCACAAAGAGCGTCGTATGATACACTGTCCTTTTATGTTCTTGAAAATGGCTTCAAAAATGGGACAATGGACAAAACTCTCTTCAGAATCCAGGATGGTGATAGCATCTTGCTAGTCCAAATCTATGTTGATGATATCATCTTTGGATCAACAAACAAACAACTTTGTGAGAAGTTCTCTTGCCTCATGCAGAAGAAATTTAAGATGAACATGATGGGAGAGTTAAGCTTCTTCTTGGGACTGCAAGTAAAACAAATGGATGCTGGAATTTTTATCAACCAAGCTAAGTACACAAAAGAGCTTATCAAGAAGTTTGGAATAGAAGGTGGAGCCGCTGTAGGCATACCTATGAACACATCCATGAACTTAGATAAATATTAAGCTGGAAAGGATGTTGATGTCACAAAGTACAGAAGAATCATTGGATCTCTCCTCTATCTTACAGCAAGTAGGCCAGACATCATGTTTGCTGTAGGAATTTGCGTAAGATTTCAATCATGCCCTAAGGAATCTTATCTTGTTGCAACTAAAAGGATCATCAAATATCTTAAAGGGACTCAAGATGTTGGCCTATGGTATCCAAAAGAAGGAGGATTCAGCTTAAAAGGATATTCAGATTCTAACTTTGCAGGTTGCAGAGTGGACATGAAAAGCACAAGTGGAACTTGCCAATTCTTGGGGAATAGGCTTGTCTCTTGGTTCTGCAGGAAGCAAACCCCCATTGGTACATCCACTGCAGAAGTTGAGTATGTTGCTGCATGAAGCTGTTGTGCTCAAATCCTCTAGATACAACAACAACTCATAGACTATGGCATTGAAGAAAAAGAAACTCTTATCATGTGTGACAACACAAGTGTCATAGTAATAACCCACAATCTTGTCTTCCACTCAAGAACCAAGCATATTGACATCAGACATCACTTCATCAGAGATCATGTTGAAACGAACGATGTTGTTCTTGAAAATATTCATACAAATCTACAGCTGGCTGATATGTTTACTAAACCTCTTAATGAATAAAGATTTTCAACCTTAAGAAATGAGTTCAGAATCATCAAGCTGCAATGAAGGTTGCAGGGGACAGACTACAACAAAATGAATGTTGTAAGGTGAAGAAGGATACAGAGAGAGCTTGCAGTAACATGTTCTTGACCAGGTTACAGCAAGGAGAGGCTTTGGAGTGGGGGAACACTGCTTACAGTAACGTTAAGATGCAAGGATGCAATGACACAAGATATGCATACTCTAAGGGGGAACTATGATGCATACATCAAAGAGGTTCTGCTCAGGTTATAACATTTATATGCATGCAGCACATGTCTGCGTATTAATACTTGAAGCAATGCATTAAACACTTAGTGCTCGGAGCAATCAATTTTTGGTGTTTAATGCTGAAACCTCGGATAAAATAACAGCCATGATTAGAGCGACAAATATGCGTTTTTGCATTAAATGTGAAAACACTTTTATGTCAGAAACTGCAGGCATGCGCGTAAGCAACTGTTCAACTTACCCTATATTTATGAAACTGCCACTCCACGTTTTTGAATCGATCACTGGATGAGTGACACGTTAACCGAATAGAATGATCTTAGCCTTTGATCGATTCAAATTCTGGGAAGTTTCAACAAAACCGATCTTCATCATTTTTGCAAAGATCATTCTTACTCTTACACTCAAACTTACCTTCTCTCTCTCTCTCTCTGCAAAATCCCTCCAAACCATAAAAACTCAAAACTTCAATCTACAATAGTTCTCCTAGTGAAGAACACCATCGTTGTGGAAGGAAGACTGATCAACCTCGCTGGGTTAACGCAGAACCCAGAGTTTGATCCTGAATGCATTGAGAAGATCTTCAAAAAGCTGCATGACACAAAAATTGCAGGATTTGTGTAGGACCATAGATGCGGCTACTCTGAAGCATCTGTGAAGAACTTTTACTCTACTACTCGGACGAGTGAATCGGGGAGGAATATTGTTTTCTCCGTGCAGGGGAAAGAGTATGAGGTTTCCATGGAAACCATTGGCAAAGCCTTCGACATTGGTACAAAAGGAATGGGCATGAAGGCGATGCAGCAGTTTGGGGAAGACAAATCCCATGAAATGTGGGAGCTCTTCACCGGTGAAGTAAACGGTGAAGTCAGGAGGAGCACTCTGAAGAAGACCTTCAAGCCAGAGTACTCGTGTTACACGACATCTGGGCCTACACCATTGAGGTCAGACCGGGGTGCTACGACAAGTGCATCGATCTCCAGTTTAGGATGATGTCGACAATCATGGCTGGAGAATCTGTTAACTGGAGCAGGTTCATTTTTCAGAGGATTTGGGAAGAAGCTTCAAAGGCTACTCCACGGAGAAGCTATGGGATTTCCATCTGCGTAAATCTGAACTACTTGGGCATCCACTGCAAGATACAGTTCCCATTGTTGCTGGTAAGTACCTTGGTGAACCCAAGAAGGGAAGAATGTACAGCCCAAGGAAAAACCAGCCAGTAACCCCTCTGCAGAGAAGTTGAAGAAGAAAGAGAGGGAGTCTGCAGATGGAGCCTCGAGAAAGGAGAAAGCTCCTGCAAAGGCGGCCGCCAAGAAGGAGAAGGAAAATGCCGCCAAGCCTCTGCAGAAGGTGGAGCTAAAGAAGAGTGCAGCAGGAAAGGATGCTGCAACAAGTAGGGTGGATGCGGCGGAGGAGGTTGCAGCTAGTGAATCTGCTGCTACTGTTGTTGATGCTATTGCTGCTGATGTTGGTGCTGCGGTTGAATCTACTGCTGCTGTAGATGTTAGTGTGACTGTTGAGACAGCAGATGCAGCAATTGAAGAGAAAAAGATGCTGGTTGCAGCAAGGACACCCAAGAAGAGCCGAGGGAAGCTGAAAGCTAAGAAGCCTGCCAGGGCAAAGAGTCTTGTTTTACCCATAGAATGCAACAATGCATCCACTGCATCTAGGGAAGGTGATTACACCATGGAGATGGAGGGTGTAAATCAAATACAAACTGTAAGCCCAATGGAGGAGAGGGAAGCAGCGGGGAATGAAGGAGGAGAAAATGCACCCATCATAGTTGCAGATGATGGTGAGAAAACAGAGGAGCCCATCGGCGAAGGTGTTGTGGGTTCAGCAAATGCCCCGGAAGTTATAGCAGGAGCAGTTGAACTTCCATCTACTTTAGCGAAGAAGAAGAAGAAGAAGAAGAAGAAGAAGAAGAAGAAGAAGAGAGTTCTTCGGAAGAAAGATGAACCCTGGAAGAGGATGTGCAAGAGGCTGATCCAGAGGCTACTGAAGAAGAATCCGGGCAAGAGTGAGAGAGCCGCGATCCTCTCCTTACAGCAAAAGGAGGAGGAGGTAAATAAGATTAGGAAGAGGTTGGTGAAGGACGCTTTCAAATTGTCCTTCAAGATCTTTGATAAATGAAAAGCCTCCCTATCTAGAAGGAGATGCGGATGCAGGAGAGTTGGATGCTGCAGAACTGGGAGGATTGGACCGTCATGGAAGAATCCCTCATGTTGTGGGCTGGAACTAGGGATATTAAGATGCTGCTTGACTATATACGTCCTGCAGACGTACAACAAAGAATTGCTATGACCAAGACTTATTTTTCCACAATCACTGTGAGGTAAGGGCACAAGCGATCCAAGCCTGCAGACGCCGATGAAACAACAAGAGAATGATCTGACGGTTGTTGTAGAAGCAAATTCATCTATGGGTGAGATGATTCCGAAGGATGCAGCACCCAAGTCGGTAGATGATAGTCGTAGCTGCACAAGTCCTTGGAACTCAACCACGAAGGAAGGAGAACTGAGACCCCCTTCAAGTCACTGCAACTTGACGACTCCATGATGAAAACTGGGAGTTCTCCAACCTTCGACACTGTGATGAGTAGTCTACCTCCGATCGTGACGTTACAGCAGATCAACGAGGATGAGGAGGAACAAGTACACTACGAGGATTCACCTAAGTATCAGGAAGACACTGCAGAAGAAAATGAGCCATCAGACATCATCAAGTCTGTACTGGCAGGTCTTCCAGATGTTAAAGTTGCCTATGATGCAACGATAGAGAAAGTTTCAAGGCAGGTCTCTCAGTACTGGTAGAAGTTACAGTACTATCTGCTGCAGGACTACTAGATGCAACAGAGTCACCTTATGCAACAAAGGACTTACTGGTTGAGCAGACACCTTCTCTATGTGATCCTGCAAGAGACCAGTCCACTGCTGATGCTGATTAGGAATGTCTTAATGATGAAAGCTACAAGCATGAAGAGGAGGAGCTAGCAGCTACAAAAGACGAAAAGAAAGAATGCAACAAACAAAAAGCTGAACTTGCTGTAGAAGGAACTGAATGCTACAAGCAGGCTGATGAAGAGCTTACAACAGGAGGAACTGAATAGGCCAAACAACAAGAGGCACCTCAGCTGGAGGTTGATGCTGCAGAAAGGAAGGTTGGCCAAGAAGAAACAAAGGAGAGCAACGAACCAGTTGTTATTGCAGAAGAAGGAAAGCAGCTAGAGGAACCCAAAGAGGTTGATGTTGCTAAACAGGACGAGGATGCAGAAGAGACCCTCGAATATATCCTTGGTGATTGTTCTGAAGGATCTGATGGAGAGGCCGATGACTTCGCTGATGGACTTGACGAAGAAGACGAGCCTGCCACTTCTGGTGTTGCAGCCTATCTGATGAAGGGCAAAGCTGTGATGGATCCTGAAACATTGAAGGCTTGGGAAGAGTCCATCAGGAGCCCGATGCAGCAACCAGGACAGGGGAATGAAGAGAACTTCAGCTCACTGTAACTACTCCTGCTGAAACCTCAACTCTAGCAGCTACAAGTTCTTCGACCCCTGTAGAATCATTCAGCAAGATCATCACTGCAATTGATAGTCTTTCAAATGTCCTGGAAGAACACAAGACATCCAACCCTCAACCCACCGTCAACCTGAAGAAAGTAGTGGAGTAGCTTGAAAAGATCTCAAAATGCCTTCAAGGATGCGCTGAACGAGAAATTGACAAAGCAATATACCATTCGGAACAAGAAGGATCTGCAAGCTACTGCTTTCCACAGTGAGACGAAGCAGACTCTAAGCACTGTATCCGATACACTTACTGCTCATGGCAGCACTCTGACCACCATAATGAGTGAAGTCAATGAGCAGAGCTCTAAGGTGAAGAGTATGGATGACAGACTTGCTAATATAGAGTTGCTATTGGGGGACATGCATAAAACTCTCCAGAGGATGGCTATATCGCAGAATGCAGCAGGTGACCACCTGGGTAAGAGAAGCTTTGATGATGCCAAAAAGGGGGAAGATGCCGCTGAAAAGTTACAAATTCATGCCTTAGCTAAAGGTGGGCAGTCTGTGGAAGAAAAACTACTACTACAAGCTGCGGAAGACACTGCAAAGGAGATTGATGCAACAAAGGATGATGATGAAGAGGATCTGTTGCGTCTTCGGGAGAAGAAGAGAAGAACAAGTCTCCCACCCTAGCAAAAGAAGGATAAGAAAGATGATGATAATGCTACTGGTGGTGCAGGAGCTGCAGCAAGCAGGACAGCAGGGGATGCTGCATCCAAGGCGTCGTGGAGAAATGTGCAGTTGGTTCTTCTAGGAGCAGAAAGAGAAGCCAGAGCAACTGAAGCAGAGGTGAGTCACCATCCTAAAAAATGCACAAGATTTCCAAAAGAGCCTTACTGAAGATGGAAGATGAGAAATTCTATGCTGCAAGGAAGGCTGAAGCTGAGAAGAAGGTGGAGGAAGAACGGTGGATCAGCAGACTTGGTATTTCTGGCAAGGAAAAATCTGAAGCAATGCAGCAGGTGGATGCAGCGCTGCAGAAGTTTCCGCCACAAGAAGTTCCAAGAATGGATCAGTTCAACAAATCTTCCCAAGTCTCAATACTGCTCGACCTCAAGCCAATAAAGGATATTGAGTTTTGGAACCTGGACCTCTTCACGTGGATAACGTTAGACAAAGACAAGAATCCAACCTTTGAGCAGATCGAGTTGTACAAGATCTCAAGGTTCTTGAGATACTTCAAATTACTCTGTAAAAGGGACTTTCTCAAAGGTTATCCTAATTGCTCTGCAGCAATGGTGGACTATGAGCAACTGCTCAGGTCTGGACAACTTCTGTTGCAAAAGGAATTGTTGAAGGAGGTGAAGAAGGGAAAATAAATACCCTTCTGGGAGGACTTCTGGCTACGATGGATAGATAATCCAAGAATGAAGGCACAGTTTGAGAAGACCTACCAAGAGTCGATATTGAATTGGTGGAAGAAGTCGTTCAAGTTTGAAGAGAAAAAGAAAGAGCCTGCTGCAACCTCAAGAAGACTGGAATTCATAGAATGAATGCAACAGACTCCACCCCTTTATGTATCTTTACTTTTCTGTACTGTTTTTTCTTTATCCAGTAAGTGTTCAATTCCTTCAGAACACAAATTTCTTTATTCTTTTTTCTGATGTGTTTTAGATTCAGCATCGATACAAAGGAATCAAGAAAAAAAAAAAAAGGGAGCAAAAACATAAGTCTCCAAGAAAATAAAAAAAATAGAAAAGGGTACAAAAACAGAAGTCTCCAAGAAAATCAAAAAAAAAAAAAAAAGAGCAAAAACAGAAGTCTCCAAGAAAATAAAAAAAATAGAAAAGGGAGCAAAAACAGAAGTCTCCAAGAAATCCAAAAAAAAAAAGGAAAAATAGAAAATGAGCAAAAACAGAAGTTTGTATTCCCTTTTACCTAAGGGAAAAATCTTAAGTATGTTACAACAACTTTTGTTAAGGTTTTGTCATCATCAAAAAGGGGGGAATTGTAAGAAGTACCCTTGATGTATTTTGATGAGAGAAAACCCGCTACAACCTACTTTGTTTTAATGATTATATTTTCCCACTTTGTATTTCATTTTTCAATAAGTAGCAAAGGTCTGCCCTGAAGTCTTCCACTGAATCATAGAGCTGCAAGCTGCATGCAACATGGAAAGAAGAAGTCTGCATACAGCGAGCTAAACTTGGATGAGCTGAAGGAGAACTATTTTGCTGCATGGTGCACACTGGACACTGCAACTACTGGATGCAGTGAGTTTGGATGCAGCAACCAAGAAGAAGTTACAGCAATTGAAGTGGGACATGTCAAGTGGAATCAACCTCGAAGGGCTCAACATCCACTGCATGCTCGAGGAAACATCAACTTCAGTTGAAGGGATAATACTCGACAGGCCGAAGTATAAAGGACAAATACAAGGACATCGAGCGAATGAAGAGCTACCACTTGGCTTGAGCAACCGCCTGCAAACTGCAACAGAATGACAGCCGTAATTAATGGCTCTAATGCTTGAGGAGGAGGTTGTCTCCTACGTTTTCAGGAGCGCATTAATTAGGGGTGTACCTTCAAGATCATGGAGATCAAGGAAGAAGAATGTTGACCATCTAGATCGAATCAAACAAGAATATGCTTCAGCGTGAATGGATCAACGATCAGGATGCAGCAGCAGATGAGATGGGCTTAAGTAAAGACGCGTGGAATGTGCATCATTCAACTGGCGCATTCCAGCAACTATAAAAGGAAGGAGTGAGACTGAAGGAAAGGGGGGACTGAAAATTTGAGATCACACACTAAACTTCCAGCTTACAGATTGAGCTTAAAGAAAAATTCAACACTTTCAGTTCCTCACTCAACCCGAAGCAAAGAATTCTACCAATGAAGATCTATTAGAGTGTTTTGTTTCACCACAGTTGAAGAAATCTTTTCAACCCTTTTAATAATGTGTGTGTATGTTGTTTTATTTGGTGTCCACAATTGATAAGAGAAGAATCCTTGTTGTGTGTTTTTGGTCTTGTTGAAGACAACATCCTGTGTGGATCCTGTCTAGTTGCTGAAACCTAAAAAAGGAGTAAGAACTTTAGTAGGTTTGCTTTGAGTCCATAGAGTTGTATTTAGTAGGAAAAAAGTCATGTAAATCTAAAAGCTCTAGTGGATGTCCTCCTTGTGAAGGAGAAGAGAGGATGTAGAAGACTTACACCACATTCGAACCTCTATAAGCCTTGTGTTTATCTTTACTGCTTTAGCATACATCCTTATCATCTTATTGCATGCATTCATATGGCTTTATTGTGCTTACATGAAAACTAGTCTGTTAACTTATTAGTTAAAAGACTTAACATATTTGCTGAACTCTCTTTCATCATTAAATTGTTGTTGTGTAAAAACTCTAAAAGTGCTGGGCTGCAGCAACAAGTTTGTTGCAAGCAAAACACTTAACTGCCAACTTGCTGCAAGCAGTGATAGCTTACAGTAGGATGCAGCGAAAGAGAGAAATGTGTGAAAAATAGAGGTTCATTCACCCCCTGAACCTCTGTAACCACTTGTGACCAACAAAATTATATATATATATATATATAAGTTGACAATACAAATACTTTTTAGATCATGTTATTAAGAAAATATTTCATATGTGTAGAAAATATTTCGAGAAAAAAATCTTTGTTTGCTGATATTAATAAATTAATAAAATACTAATGAAAATAGTGAATGTGAGTTAATTACACATTAAAAAAACTCTTAAATATTGTATTTTACGTCTTATTATTATATGATTTCAATTCTTATTTAATTTTGTATATAACATATAGTTGATTTCCCCATTTTTTGATAAGGAAACCTTTCAAGCAGAGAAACGGAAAATTATGAAGTACCAGTTTTATTTAAAATCAGAATAGAAAATTCTTAAGTAAAATTTGTTTATCAGAGCAAAGATGAATCATGATTAGAGATTAAGAGATAAAATCAGATAAGATAGAATATCACAAGGAATGAGCTTTTAGACAAATAAACAAAGCGGATTTCATTAAGGATAGGTTTCATTTACAAGATACAGAGTATGAGTAAAGCAGTAGAACACGTATCTAAAAAAAAGGGTAAAAGGCAGCAACATCCTCTAGCTCATCTTCTCAAAGTTGTCAGGCTCCTCTTCTCATGCTCGATCTCTTTCCACCAGTTCTCGATTGACTCTCTGAAAAAGTCTTCAACAAGATTTTCAACCCTAGATCAGTTTCATACCTTAGCCAGAAGAGTGACACTTATATGCCCCAGCGGAATGGTGGCCCCAAATTAATCACCATATGATGTTAAATATATACTTTACATGTATCATTTATATACTCTTCAGGTATCACATGTATACTCTTATATACATATGATACCTGTAGAGTATATTTATAACACCAAGAAACATAACACCTATGAGTATATATATATAACACCTGAAGAGCACATATATAACACCTAGATCCGTGCTCCTATGTGCCTCAGGGGTATATAAGTTTTTGCCTAGCCAGAAATCTCATGAGGAAGGTATGGATTCATTCCTCTCCAATCTCCTTCTTAGCTTGATCTACTTCGGCAGTCCTCCAGCTCGAGCCATTTCGACATATCATCACAGAGCTTGCGTGTTGTTGGTGTATTTCTTAATACACAACTCAACATGGTATCTGAGATATTCAGCTTCTTTGAAGGATTTGATTTCTGTATAGGTTGGGTTCCATTGAAGAGGTAGTTGGATCATAGAAACGATCTCT
The DNA here is from genome assembly GCA_005771605.1 of Scutellaria baicalensis. Classification (NCBI taxonomy): domain Eukaryota; kingdom Viridiplantae; phylum Streptophyta; class Magnoliopsida; order Lamiales; family Lamiaceae; genus Scutellaria; species Scutellaria baicalensis. Next base: position 5,987,138 of record CM016729.1, read on the forward strand.
TTATACTCAGGAGACTTTAGCATATTAGGACTTGTTATTAGGAGGCCGAATAGATTAGAGCTTGACATCTCAATTGCAATGGTGGGGAGCTTATGAACTGAATAAGGGTAGTTGAAAGATGCCCTTATCCTTGCTGCTTCTGCTTCAATATCCACCACCTTGAGATAAGTCTCTACTTTCTAAGCCAGAACTTGCTTCTACTCAGCTTCCTTTCTCTTCTAGCTTCCTCCAGATTGCCAAAAACTTGTTCGAGAGCCTATTTCTAGATTATACCGCAAGTGTATGGTGTCAGCTATAGATAGGGCGAGCAAGGTCGATCCCACAGGGACTAGTGATATAAAACCTAGTTAACTACCTAAGTAATTTACCCAATTTTATCTAGGTGGCCCAATTGAAAGAATTGAATTAAATTAACCTAACTCTAAAAACAAATAAATGAAATAAAAGTATCGAACAAGAAAATATCAAGAAAATCAAGATTCAAACAAGGATCCTAAGACTACGATTTCATTCTACTTCAATCAAGTTAACTAATATAGAAAAATCAACCTCAAATCATGTGAGCAATAACGATTATAAATTAACCTCTCTCTCGAGCAACTTAACTCGTTGATTGATTATTAATGTTTGTATCTCTACCTCGCAGTTAATAACCGACTCCCAAAAGCTCCTTAGATCGTATTCTCACCCCAATTATTACCAATCTCTCGAACTAGGTAATTAATTGAGTCATGCATTCCCAAATCTATAATCAGATATCCTCTTTCGATCTCAATCCAATTAATTAGAGCATGCATAAATTTGGCCAGAACTCATACATGGAATAAGCACGAGGAAGCATGAATAAAATGTCATGGATTAGAGGAAAGATTAAAACAAAATATTCAACAAGAAATCCATAAAACTACTCTCATGCCCTAAGATTATGAGATCCCTAGCCAAAATCATGTTCGTAAAGCAAAATAATTACAAAACGACATGATAAAAAAACTAGAAAAAAAAAAACAGAGAAAAGCTTCTTGAATTATTGATCGTTGGTTGCTGCTCTTGAATCTTGAATCTTCAATTCCTTCTTTCTTGTTTGTTCTCTAGATGTGGATGTGTATGAATGTCTATGAATCCTTATTCATCTATCAATCTCCCATTATTTTGAGTCACAAAGTCACATTTTATACCTCACAATTGTGTTTCGCGTAGAGTCCTAGTCAAACCGGGGTCTAAAACCGCCAACCAAAACGTGGCCACACCTCACCCGAGTTTTGACTTCTAGACTATTTTTGACCCGTTTTGTACTCTAAGTGGACTTTACTTCTTCATACAAGTTATAGCCCTTGAAGTTAGTTATCCAATGCCACTAATTTCAGTCCAAGATCAGTTTTCTACACCAAGTTATGCCCAATTTACTTGAACCCTGTCAAGACAAAAATCAGTACATTCTTACATGACTTTCAACTTTTTGTAATATTATGCTTTGTTAGAGACAGAATTGAAGAAAACTTCCAACATCAATGTTGTAGAAATCCCTCTTAGCTTTATAACATGATAAGAATCATCGAATTTTGACTTTTAGAACTCGAGATATGATTTTTCTTCTATAGCTGCGCGTTTTCGACTCTCTATCTCAACTCCAACTTGGCATTCAATTCCATTGGACTTCCATTTTGTGCTAAAATCTAGGGAAAATTTCAGGAATCATACCCGAAACTAGGCTATATTTCAGATCGAGTACCCCAAAGTCAATGGTCATCATAAGTAATCCCCCACTTATTTAAAATACATCAACTTTCGTCTCTGCCGTTAAAAATCCTTCCAAATGGAAATAAGTTAACTACCCTGAACTGTTTGGTGCGAAAATTAGACCCGAAACCCTAATTTTTTCCCCAATTTTTCCGAAACCCTAATTCTTCCCCAAATCCTCCATGAGCGCAGCTTCCCCTTTCAGCCCCATCATTAATTCTCCTGAGATTCATCCAAATCAACACAAATCCTAACTCAAATTGACAATAAATCGATTCTCACTAGAAGTTCAAGACCTCCCAATCGTCTAATTATCAAAAATCAAATTCTTCTGATTTTTCATTGATCTTATTCCAAGAATTTATAATCTTCATTCTTTCCTAGTCCTCTCTCTCTCCCTCCGTCCAACATATAGTGAAGCATGACACACTATGAGCAAATGGCACTTCCAAGAACAAGCAGCTACAAGAGCACAAACATGATCATTCCAGCCAATTACATTAAATCAACCTCATCTCAGCGTTGTGGAAGCCCCCGATGGTTTCCGCCACCACCACCACCTGGTCCAGCGAGCCTCCGACACCACCATCTTACACTACCGAAGCCGAAGCGGCATCACCGCCTTCTTAACATCATTCCTCTCCATCTTCACCTTCCCCTCCATCCTCCCCACATGCAGATGGCTCAACATCCCCACACACCTTTCCATCACTGCCTCCCTCGGCCGGAAGGTCACCGGAACCCTCTTCGCCCACCGTTGCGGCCATGTCAGCTTCGTCGTCCAGGAAGATTTGAGTCCGTCCTGATAATCGAGCTCGTGGTCTCCACCTCCGCCCTAGTCAAGGAAATGTCCATAAATTGCGCATTTTGCCAAGAAATTAAAGTTGTATACGCCAAGATGAAGATTGGGGAAAAATTAAGGTTTTAGGTCTAATTTTCACCCCAAACAGTTCATGGTAGGCAACTTCCGTCCATTTGGACGGATTTTTAATGACACAGACGAAAGTTGATGTATTTTAAATAAGTGGGGGATTACTTATGATGAACATTGACTTTGGGGTACTCGATCTGAAATATAGCCTAGTTTCGGGTATGATTCTTGAAAATTTACCTAAATTCTATCAAATTCCTTTCAAATCAAGCAAAAACGTTAAATCTTACAAAGATAATAAAATCTAAATAAAATCCCACTATTGCATGTTTTTCAACACAAAAATTATATGAAATTAAGCCACAAAATGCATCAAATAACGAAGTTATCAAACCCCCAAACTTAAACTATTGTTCATTCCTGAACAATGAAAAGAAAAGAACTCATGCATGGGGCGATGAAGATCATTTTGCTCTTAGGCGGAAGCAAATTTTCAAGAACAAGCAAGCATCTTGTAATTTTTTGACGACATAAGAGATTCATGCAAATTACTCTTGAATCAATGCTTCAAATAATAAGTGAATACTCACAAGGTAAGTGTATCATCACTCATCTCTCAAGAGTTTAGGGAAAATATGCTCAAGTAAAAACAATGCATGCACCCTACCATAAGCTTGCAAATAGTCTAACCTCTCCACGACTTTTTGTGTGCTTGAAACAAGAATCAATTAGGACTTTTCCTTTGGTTGTAATGTAGGCTCTTTGGTTAAGGTATGCATTATTTTTGGCTAAGTGATTAAAACTTGGACTAAAAAATAAAACTAGTCGTCACCCATAGAAACCAGCCCATCTTCAATCACTTTCCACTTCTCTCTCTTATTTTTTTCCCCTCACCTCTCCCAAGAATTGAATTACAGAATATCGTATTAGGCACCACTCAATGAGTTCCAGAGATATTGGCACAACTCAATGAGTTCCAGAGACATTGACATAACTCATGTAATTTAATTTTTTTTCTTTTTCATGCCAAGTATTGAATTTTTATATTCTTTTTTTTACTTGATCTTTCTTTTTGAAGCCAACATCACAATTTTTGTCTTCACAACTACAATATACATCCCCTCTTCACATTCCATCTTTCGTCCTCTTGGTTCACCTTTGTAACCTCTTTTTCCACCCACATACTATTCCAAGCAAGGGTAAGAACAAGGAGTACAAAAATGAATGACTCATTAGGCTTAATCAAGAAAAAAACTTATAGGCTCAAAAGTGGTTAACTGGGGAAAATAAATATGGGATAAGTGTGTATATTTTGTCAATGTGGCCCAACAAAAATGGCCTAAAGTCATTTTCAAGTCCAAAACACACTTATGCAGTTTCAAGAAGATACCAGAGCAAGTTCTAGAGAGAATGCTTGACATACACACAACAAATGAATATGACTGTTTTGAATATATCACTCAAAAGCTCAAATCACACAGGTCAAATTCATCATTTAAAGCATCAATTCAATTTCAGTGACATACTTCGTCCATGCTGCATCTCCACAAAATCACATTCAACACAACAGATTCTTTACCATCATCATTAAATAGTCATTAATTCAGCAACCAATTTCACAGTTAACCAAATGAACTAATCATAGGAAAATTAAAAGAAAACAACTTTCCTCTCATGAAACTAACCTAAAACTCAAAAGGAACAAAGGTAGAACAACCCAAGTCGCACTTCCTCCCCCCAAAATTGTTCTCAGAACAAGTTCCGGAAACGAGTTTGAAACCAAAAAGTGGCTGATCTAAGGCACTTACAATGGATCACTTTGGTGGTGGAGATGGTGAATGTCCTAAAATACTGAAATCAATCTGCCGCTACTGGTGGTATTGATTTATGATTCTGTTGTTGTAAATTGTACCTGTAAAAAAATGCGAGTTAGATATTTATTCTTTTTCATTACCCATTTATATTCTCAATTTATTATAAATCAAACATTAAACATTATAATGAGACTCACATTTTTCTTATGATTCAAATCATACATACCTTCCAAATTAGCATCAGAATAGATAGTCGAAGTAAGCATAACTTGAAATCATGTTCCCAAATTTTATTCCCAAGCAAGTATTCACAAGTACATGACATAATTATCAATAAGATGTGTTTTCATATCTACATGATTCATTAAAAGCTCAAGAACAACTATAATAGATATGCACACCAAGTGTTCGATAAAATGCCTCTATGAAGTTTCAACAAGCTTTAAGTAAAGTAAGTCCATAAAATTCATACCCAATACACCTCAATCATCTTCATAGAAATATATTAAGTTTAGGGAAGACAAGGGAAAAAAAATTGGGAGAAAAAATGAAAAGAAATGAAAAAAATACAAGAAAAGAAGTTTACCTGTAGCACAACCCGGGTCACGTCCCTAGTGGCCCTGCCGAGTCACGTGTCTTACTTGGAGTCGAAGTAATGACCTGACCTAGGTCATACGACCTGACCCACACCATTTTTTTTTCTTTTTTTTTTGAATTTTCTCGATGTTTTTTCAATTTTTTTCTTCTAACATATATAATTAATTAAACCTATTCTAAACAATAATTAAAATAAGAAAATACCACTTATACAAAAAAAAAAAAGAATTAGAAGCAATAAAAATTGGGTTGCCTCCCAACAAGCGCTTAATTTTATGTCTTTAGCTAGATGAGTTTTGGAGACAACTTATGACACATCTAGTTTAAAACTCGATACCTTCTCTCGTTTCTTTGAATGATGGCTATGCTTGAGTTTGACATTTTTATTTGACATTTTCTGCAAATAATTCAAGTAATGAACATCATTATGAGAGTTAACATCTTTGATGTCAAACATTAAATCAATAGAGAAGATAGAGGGACATAAGAAATTATTCAAGGGATCATCAGTTGATTTTTCCTTTGAACTATCTTGGACTCGTTCCTCTATTATGCCAATTGAATGACACTGTAAGAAGATAAATTAGATTTTAAGGAGACAAAACCGTTGTAACCTTAGTGCTTAATTGTTAATTCCACTGTTATAATAAGTAGCAAAATCCCTACTATGAAGTCTTGTACTACTATATTTGTTGTACCCCACAAGCTAAAGGAAAGGAATAAGTCTGCTTTCAGCGGGCCATACTTAGAATAATTTTTTGGAGGAAAAGATTTTGTTGCATGCTGCAAGCTGGAAGCTGTCACTTTCAAGACGCAACAAATCTGGATGCAGCACACCCAATAAGTTACAACAATTGAAGTTAGATATGCTAGTAGTATCAACATCGAAGTTATGAACATCCATTGCGTGATCAAAGAATACGAGGAAACATCAACTTTAAGTGCAATTTCTGCGATCGACAGACAGTTACAAAAGGATGAAATCAAGGACGACGAGCAAATGAGCAGCTGCCACCTGGCCTACGTGACTGCAAATATGACAACAAAGGACAGTTGCATTAATGACACTGGAGTTCAAGAAGAGACAGTTTTATACCTTTTCAGGTTCACATTAATGGTTGTACCCGATGAAGATCAAAGAGGATCAAGGAAGAAGAATGCTAGCCATCAAGATCAACACAAGGATAACCTTGAAGATCAGAAATGCATCAACGATCCAGATGGTGCAGTATGAAGTGAAGAGCCTACATGAAGATACGTGGAATGTGCATCCTTCAATTGGTGCATTCCATCATGTATAAAAGAGGAAGAGTGGAGCTGAAAAACAGAAGACTGAAAATCCATAATCGCACTCTGAAATTCTAAATACAGCGATTACTGAGCTTAAAGAATTCAAGCATTTTCAGTCCCACTCAACCTAAAAAAGGAAGCAAGCAACCCATCCATTGAAGATATGGAGGTCATGCTTCACCACAGTTGAAGAAAACTTTTTATTCAAACCTTATTTTAGTTATGTGCTTAGATTGTTTTATTTTGGTGTCCACGGTTGATATGAATCATTCCTTGCTATGTGTTTTAGTCCATCGAAGTGGATAATATCCTGTGTGGATCATGTCTAGCTGCTGAAACCTAAAAAGGGAGTAAGAGCCTTAGTAGGTTGTTGTTCATCCTTAGAGTTTGTTTAGTTAGGAAGAACCCTGTAAATATAAAGTATTCTAGTGGATATCCTCCTTGTGAAGCAGAAGAGAGAACGTAGAAGGATTACACCACCTTCGAACCTTTATAAAGTCTTGTGTCTATTTACTTGCTTTCACACTTTACATTTCTTTATATCTGTTGTATGCATGCTTTTATATGGCTTTATCTTCTGGACTTATGTGATTTAACCTGTTAACTTTCCAGTTAAAAGGTTATTATTTTTGCTGAACTCTTTATCCTTTACACAATTCTACTATGTACAAAACCTTTAAGTGTTAGGCTGCAGTAACTAGTTTGCTGCAAGCAGAACACAGAACTGTCAACTTGCTGCAAGCAGCGATAGCTTACAGCAGGTTGCAGCAATAGAGAGAAAAGCGAGAAAAAGCGAAGAGGTTCATTCACCCCCTCTGAACCTCTGTACCACTTGGGACCAATAGACACTCTTCTCTTTCTTTGTGAATCTTCATAGCATTATAGATGGAGAAAATGATTTGTTCTTCATTCACCATCAATTTAAGCTCTCATTTCTCCACATCTATCAATGCTCGTCCAGTAGCCAAAAATGGTCTCCCTAAAATTAAAGGCATATCAAAATTCTCTTCCATATCAAGCACAACAAAATCCACCGGAAAGATAAACTTATCAACTTTAACCAACACATCTTCAATAATTCTTGTTGGAAACCTCAACGACAGATCGACTAATTAAAGAGTCATTATTGTTAGTTTCAATGTCCCCAAATCAAGTCTTTGGAAGTTGGACAATGACCTCAAATTAATTGATGCTCCAAAATCACATAAGATCTTTTTTACTTGGATCGCTCCAATATCACATGGAATTTAGAAGCTCTACATATCTTTCAACTTTTGTGGAAGTTTTCGCTAGATTATGACACTACACCCCTCATTAAAGTTGATCATTTCATTATCAACTATCTTTTTCTTTCTCAACATGATATCCTTCAAAAATTTCGCATAATATGGAATTTGCTCCAAAGTATCGGCAAAAGGGATGTTGTTAGATATATTTGTAGAATGTTTTGATGAGACAACTCCTTAAAGTAACTCTATAAGTGTAACCAATCTAAGGATATGTTACTACAAATAGAGTTACTACAGAAGATTAAAAGAAATAGAGAATATGTCGAAGGAAGGATACTGAAGAGAAAGGTTATAAAGAATCGAATAAATTAATAAGGATATTGTTGACTAACAGGAAACTACTGGATAAAAGGACCTCACCAAAGAAGGATGCAGCAAGCCAGGAAGCTACCTGAGAAGACCATGCCGAAAGCATACTGCAGGGAGCAGTATGCTACAGAAGCCTCGAAGCCACCTAAAGGAGCAAGCCAGAAGAAGGAAGCTCCAGAGTGAAGTAAGAGGAGGAAACTACAAATAAGGCATGGGCAGAAAGTCAAAATTACCGGTAAACACAAGAAGTTACCGGTAGAGAGAAGGAGAGGAGCCAACCGGAAGAAGACACGTGGAAAGCGAAAAGCTGTCGTGTGTCAGGAGTACGGCGTGTCAATGTCAGAAGTCTGTCTACCTTCAACGGACAGATTTTACCACCTATAAAGAGGAGGACTGAAGACTGAAATGAAGTGTGTGAGTGAGAGAACACACCCAGTGTGAGAGAAGATGAGCCCATCAGAATACCCAAGCTCGCCAGAGAGAAGCGCAAAAGAAGAGAGAAAAGCTCATTAGAGAGAAGCGCAGTAATAAGGGGAAGTTAAGAAGAGTATAGAGTGTTCACAAAGAGCAACAGAAGAGCTCGAACACTCCACACCCCAAGAAGACACACACTCAGTCTACCAGTCAGCAGCAAGCTTCAGCAGAAACAATATGCAGACGAAGGCCAAGCTTGTTGCACCCAGTTGAAGAAGAAGGAGATAAACCTCTCTAAAAGGTTGTCTCGGAGTACTCAGTGCGAGGAGTAATGTCCTGCTGAGTTTACCACTTTCAAGGAAAAAGTGAAGACCCTGGGTGGGTAGAGGAGGATCCTGTGTGGGTCCGAGGAAAGTAGGCAAGCATCTGTGTGAAGGCTTGCTACTTATTCGTTAAGGGTGGGTTGTAATAGATAGGTCTATGTAAATCAACCAGCTTAACCAATGTTCCCTCCCGTGAGGAGGAAGAGAGGACGTAGAAGGATTACTCCACCTTCGAACCTCTATACATGCTTGTGTCTTTATCTGCTTACTGCCATGCATACACTCTCTCTAATAAGTTGCACATCTTCTACCAGACATAGTAAAAGGCTTCCGCATCCACTCTGATCAGTAACCTCTCAAAAGGTTACTGATCGAAGAAAAAGCCGATACATGTAGAAGAAAATTGTGTGATGATTTAATAGGCTTATTCACCCCCCCCCCCTCTAAGCCTACTAATAGTTGCTTTTCGAGACCAACAGATGTTGATGTGGATTTGCTTGAAAATATCAAGAAACTTCTTGAATTTCCCATCCAACTTTTTCTTTTGCGTCCTTTGTGGAAACGGTAGTGCCACTGCAATTTTGGGTGTCTCGACTGCCTTTCGAACACCTTGATCCTTGTCTCTCTCCTCAACTTTGTCTTACATGCTCTCATCCATCTCTTTCGCTTCTTCTTTCACATTTTCAGAAGGTATGAAAGGTCCTTCATACTGTGATCCACTTCTCAAATAAAGTGCATAACAATGCTCTTTTGGGTTCACCTCGATGTTGCTTGGATGTTAGCCCTTTTGATGTTGCCTCCCGAGAATCGCAGCCATCTGACCTATTTATGTTCAATTGCCTTAAATTGTGTTTCAACTACCTTGAATTGTGCTCCAGTTGATGCATTCATTTTATTGAGTTGAGTTTCCATTCTATCGACTTTTTCCTCATTCTTCGACATCTGTGATCTCGACTCATTGATGAATGTGTTCAACACATCTTCAAGTGCATACTTTTTCCCTTCATTGATAACCTCATTCGTTATAGAAAATCCTAGAGGAGGTTGCAAAACATTTTTATTATTTGCATATAAAAAGTTCTCATAATTTCTCCCTCCATGATTATACTGATATGGTCATTTATTCTGGGAGTTGTTGTAATTCTGCGTACCGATAAAATTCAACTCCTCAACTTCTTCATGTTGGGCAAATCACCTATCAGCACTCCCAAATTGTCCATGGGTTGATTACGAGAATGCACTAGAGCAGATACTTCATTAGTGAGGGTTGCTATCCGTGCAGTTAAACTGACATTTGATCTTGACTCTGAATTTCAGCCACCTTTCTATAAGTAGTCCTTTTAGACGGCTATTGATAACTGTTTGTCGCCATCTCCTCCCAAATATACATGGTCTCCTCAGGACTCTTTGCTAACAATGCTCCTCTCGCAGCTGCATCTATCATTGCTCTTGTGGATCCAAAAAGTCCATTATAAAAGAAACAGATCTGTTGATCCTCCGGAAATCCATGTTGAGGACATCTCCTCAACATATCTCTAAATCATTCCCAAGCTTCTCCCAAAGACTCCCCATCGAGTTGTTTGAATTGTGTAATCTCACTTTTCATCTTCAACGTCTTACTCGATGAAAAATACTTGAAAAGAAACCTCCTGCTCAACTCATCCCAACTAGTAATTGAGCCCGGTGGAAAAAAATTAAACCACACTTTCGTTTTATCTCGCAATGAGAATGAGAATAAGCGAAGCTTGATTGCATCATCAAAGACCCCATTCAGTTTAATCGTATCACCCACCTCAAAAAATTGCGCTAGATGAGCGTTGGGATCATCTAAGTGACTTCCACCAAATTAGTCCTGTTGCACCATGCTTATTAGGGCTGGTTTGAGGTCAAAATTGTTCCGTGGTCTCACAACTCCCCTTCTGTTTTGTTGAGCTGAAAATAATCTTGAATCACCATTTGTTCTACAGGAACGTTTGGCAGATTATTCTCATGTCCTCCATTCCCAGGTGGTACTTGATTTTTGTGTTGATCGTCAGCCATTTGATTGAATAACAACTTTTTTTTTGTTCCGTCTACAAGTTGATTCAATCTCCGGATTAGGTTCAATCAGAGTTGCTCTTTTGGAGCTTGTGTTCATGCACTACCTGAAAATAAACCACAAAATTTCTTCAAACAATATCTGAGATGAAAATTAAAGAAAAATAAAACGGATTTATTTATTTATTTTTTAAAAAGCAAATAAATCCCTAGATTAGGATTATGAAAAAAAATCAAATATTAACTATCCTAAAACTCTAATCCCTGACAATGATGCCAAAAAATTATTCAAGGGCCTATTTCTTACCTATACCGCAAGTGTACAGTATTAACTAAAGATAAGGTGAGCAAGGTCGATCCCGTAGAGACTAGTGAATTAGAACCTAGTTAACTACCTAATTAATTATCCATTTTTATCTAGGTGATCGAATTGAGATAATTGAATTAATTTACCTAACTCTAAAAACAAATAAATGAAATAAAAATATCAAACAAGAAAATATCAAGAAAATCAGGATTCAAACAAGGATCCTAAGTCTACAATTTCATTCTACTTCAATCAAGTTTACTAATATAGCAAAATCAACCTCAAATCATGTGAATAATCACGATTATAGATTAATCTCTCTCTCGAACAACTTATCCGTTGATTGATTATTAATGTATGTATCTCTACCTCGCAGTTAATAACCAACTCTCAAAAGCTCCTTAAATCGTATTCTCGCCCCAATTATTATCAATCTCTCGATCTAGGTAATTAATTGAGTCATGCATTCCCAAATCTATAATTAGATATCTTCTCTCGATCTCAATCCAACTAATTAGAGCATGCATAAATTTGGCCAAAACTCATACATGGAATAAGCACAAGGAAGCATGAATAAAATATCATGGATTAAGGAAATATTAAAACTAAATATTCAACAAGAAATCCATGGAACTACTCTCGTGCCTTAAGATCAAAAAACTAGAAATAAAATCAGACAAAAGCTTATTAAATTCTAATCGTTGGTTGTTCCTCTTAACTCTTGAATCTTCAATTCCTTCTTCTTGCTTGTTCTCTATATGTGTATGAATGTCTATGAATCTTTATGGATCTATCAATCTCCCTCTATTTTGAGTCACAAAGTCACAATTTATACCTCACAGTTGTGTTTAGAGTAGAGTCCTAGTAGAAACGGGGTCTAAAACCGCCAACTAAAACATTGCCCGACCAGATCTAGATGACCCGGCCCATGTTGGACCACAAAACAGAATTTTGTGCATAAAAACACGGGGCTCAGGCGGTCATAGGCGACCCGGGTCGGGTCGAACTTTCGAATTTCACATCTCCATCAATCTGTGCACTGGGACCCGAACTCACCCGTGTTTTTACTTCAAGACTTTTACTTCATAATACAAGTTGTAGCCCTTAACGTGAGCTATCCAATTCCACTAATTTCAGCGCAAGATCAGTTTTCTACACCAAGTTATGCCCAATTTAATGGAACCCTATCAAGACGAAAATCAGGACATTCTTGTATGACTTTCAACTTCTTGTAATATTGTGCTTTTTTGGAGGGAAAATTGAAGAAACCTTCCTACATGAAAGTTATAGAACTCCCTCTTAGCTTTGCAACATGATAAGAATCATCGAAGTTTGATTTCTGTATATCAAGATATGACTTTTCTCTCATAACTGCACATTTCAGACTCCCTATCTCGACTCCAACTTGGCATTCAATTCCATTGGGCTTCTATTTTGTGCTAAAACCTATCAAATTCCTTTCAAATTAAGAAAAAATGCGAAATCTTAAAAATAATGAAATCTAAATAAAATCTCTTTATTGCATGTTTTTTCAACACAAAATGATATGTAAATAAGCCCAAAAATGCATCAAATAACGAAGTTATGAGGTAGGATGGGCAACTCCTCTCATATGGTCATCCTCCGACTTCCTCTTCTGCCCAAATAGTTGCCTGCTATCTTTCCTATCCTGGCCTGCTCCATCATTTCCTCCTCTTGGCTCCTGCTTCCTATACTCAATCTGCCTGTATGCTTCATTGAGTATTATTTGCTTCTTCTGCTCAGATTCTTCCCCCTTTTTGGCATCATCACCAAGGGCACGAATTGAACCCTGCGACATTGTCAGACTCCTTGTGAACCTGCTTGATGATCCGAGTAGCAACCTTGGTGAAGGAGTGTCCCAACTTTCTCATAGCCTGTGCAATCTCCTCCATAGTACCTTGAGTAGTGCCTCTTGGTTGCTGGGTCTTCTGAGTAGGTACTTCTCTTTTCCCACTCTCAGAAGGTTCCCCATCAGCATCAGCAACCTTCAAGGCTTGACCATCGTCCTCACTTCCATCATCACCGTCATCCTTAGAATCAGAGTTTATCTTGCTTGAAGATGTAGAGTCGCTACTCTCTGATTCGTCATCGGAAGGCTCCTTCAGATTCTCTGCAGTTTGAGTTGCTTTTGGGTTAAGTGCAAAATCCTTGGGAGTAAGAGTTGGTTAAGGAACTTCTGTTTCTTCTCCTCTTTTCCCACCAGCTTGCTCTGCTGGGGCAACCTTCTTTTCGGTCTAGCATCCTCCTTCAACAGCATCTGCCATCTCTACTTCAGCTGTTCCTTCTTCTCCTCACCCTTCTCAGCATCTATTGGTTGCTCCGCCACAAGTGTTGGACCTACTACAACCATAGCATTCTCACAGATTTGAAGAACCATCGAAGCCACGTCGGCTAGAATGGTCCCATCATCGTCTCCAGCCTCCTTGTCCTTCTTCTCCAAGACCAGCAAGTCCTCAACCTATAAAACAGAGTTAGGAACAATTACTAGGGTTGGAGCATTCTCATCGACTTGTTTAGCATCCTCCATCTCTTCGTCAACTACTTCGGTGCCTCCAGAGGTGACTTGTACTCCTTCATCGGCGGGTGGGGTCTCCTCCTCAACCTAGACTAGGTCTGGTGAGTGACCATAATCTAGTTTCTCCTCCTCCTCTATGGTTTCTCTAAATTGTAGCGGTGGTGATCGGATGGCTAACAACTCAACTTGCGAAGGGAGCTCGGCTAGAAGGACCTCGTTCGATGATCCTTCACCAATTTGGAGTTGCCTTAGAGGTGGGCAACCTCTCCTTTCCCTTAGGCTCATCTCCTCTGCAGCCTTCAACATTAGCTCCATAGATGCATCCTTGCGCAGTGCTACAATTTGCTTCTCCGCTGAGGATCAAGAAATATATATCTTCCTAAAGATGAAAAAAATTTGATTTCTTACCATGTATAATCTCTGATTCTTAGGATATCTTGTTTTGATACCCAAGGGTTGAACTCCCATGTATCTCTATAAATAGGGCCTCTAGGAATAAGGTTAGGGGACTTTGGAGAGTGAATTCCTCTAGCTTTAGAATTGAGAACTCGAACCTTCACTAGAGAACTCCATGACGATTTGGATCTTAAACAGATCTGAATCATAGTTTTATTTTCACTTAATTGTACTCACACAAAAGGAGATTTAACTCTCACTTCATTAATACAGGCTCTCTCGCGACCTACATATAAACTTGTTGGCTAAACCCAACCTAAAATAATCTTGTCTGGGTACACTCTGGGTTAGTGTTTTCTTCGTTGTTTGAGTTATTCTTCTTTATCTCGATTTATTTCAATCTGATTTAATTGGGTGTTGGACTGGAGATTTGTTTAATACAAATTCCGACGCCAACAACTCTTTGATCTTCTTGATCTTTTCGAGTACAGCTCAATTAACCGATTTAATTGGGTGTTGGACTGAGGGATTTGTTCCATACAAATTCCGACGTCAACAACTCTTTGATCTTCTTGATCTTCTCGGGTACAACTCAATTAATGTCAGCTCGCTGGTTGTATGCTACAACGCTTTCTCCATCTTGTGGCTTCATTAAATGTAGTTGTCCTCTTGTCGTAGAATCTGCAGTCGCTTCAAACACAGGTGGTGGTTTCTCGTTGGTCCGCACCACATTGAATTTGTCGTTATGCTCAGCTGCCTTTGATCGAACTGCAGTGAAAACTGAAGTCTTGATAATCCTCGTATTCTTTGATTGTGCAACAGCTTTTTCTGATTGATCCTTAGATGATCTTCTACACGTGACTTCAGTTGCTGCAACTTATTGTCGATGCTGCATCTTAGGTAGCTGCATGATAAAATGTGCAGCTTCCAGGTTGCAGCGTGCAACATCCTTTCTTTCAGAATTCCTTCTAAGTGTCATGCGTTGTAAGCAGACTTATTTTCCTCGTTACTTGCAGCGCACAGCTCTTCATTGCAGTAGAAGGTTTCAAGATCTCAAAGGTTGGTACTTATTAAAAAGAAAATGGGGTACTAACAAATCCTAATATTTACAGCGGGTTTTGTCTCATCAAAATCTAACTAAACTTCTTCTTACAATTATGTATTCATAAGGTGTTACTTGTATAACTAAAATATATGCTACAGTGAAGATATTATTCAAGGTATTGCTTATTACATGTTAAAGTATTCATCATATTACTTAAATGTATTACAATTTGGTTGGGCAAACAAATACTACCCAAAAAGAATACGTAACTTAAATTGGTTAAAAAAGAAATTGCAATAATTTTCTAGAATCCATTAATGGTTACCATGATGCTGCACGTCTATGCCATCAAATAAATTTTGAAAGGTCACAATCTTAGTAGTAAGTATCGAAAATTGAAAAATAATATACAGATCAAATTGCTTAAAAATTGTCAATTAATATCTGAGAATCCTTTAATGGTTACCATGATGTTGTTGAAGTATTACTTTATATTATTAAAAAAATCGTTTGCTGGACTATCTACATGGTTTACTTAATTGAAAAAAAAAGACTTAAAATGAAAAATGGGAAAAGTTGAGGCAAGAACTAGGGGGAAAATGCGCCAAACCCCCTTATGTTTTGGAAATTCAGCATCGGACCCCCTCCTATGATGGAAATTGCGCGAATTACACGTGTGTTTTCATTAATTCGACACACGTCCATTCCAGCTAACGGGTGTTCACGCCGTTAAGTTTTTCCTTAGAATACCCATTATACCCTTTGATATACCCTAGATAGAATCTTCAAATTAGAGATTCGGGTCTGAGAGCAGCAGCCAGCCGACACTTAGCTGTTATTTTGTTCTGTTCATCTCTGGCTGCTTCCCATTCTTTGGACGCAGCTCTTTCCTTCTCCAAGACAGCCTCGTATTGATCCAGTGCCTTCAAATTTGGGGCAGTTCTTCCAATTTCAGCTATCAAAGCAGCAATTTTCTATGTGAAGTCAGCTTCAATCTTTTCCCTTTCGGATGGTTTTGACTTTTGCTGAAGAGATCTACTCAATGAACTAAAATCAATAACTGGTCCTGGGGTTGATGACCCAGTATCCATAGGAGGCTTAGAAGGCGCCGCCGTAGTTATCTCCTCACGCAAACAAGTAACCCAACTCTTTTCATTGCTTTTCTTCATCAATTGAACTCCAATCAATTTCTTTTCTCTTGTTTTCGGGTTTTTCCCCAAATTGGATTTTCTAGATTACTAATTTTATGAGGGGGATTGCAGAAAAATGTCGATGAATCAGTGGAAAAGCTTAAAGGTAGAGGAATTGAAGCGCTGGGTTTAACATGCCATGTTGCAAATGCGCAGCAAAGGAAAGATCTGATAAAGAAAACTATTGAGGTAATTATATGATTTTTCCTATTATTGTACTTTGAAAGTGTAATGCAAATCACTATGTGATGTTTTCTGATTGTGATTTTTGATCACTTCTTTAGTATTTCTTGAGTTTGTTGTTCTTGCATTATGATTGGTAAGAATGTTCAATAAGTTGAAGCATTGTCTGTTTGTTGGTTTTGGTATTTCTTGAGCTTCCTGTTCTTGCTTGTTAAGAATGATTTTCGAGTTCAAGTGTTGTATTGAATGTTGCTGGTTAGAATTTCTTGGGCTTGTTTGCATAGTATTTGACTTGTAGTTTGTTGGTTTTGGTGTTTCTTGAGCTTGTTCATTCAAGTAGTAGCTAGATTACTTGGTGTTGGTATCAAGTATCAGCTAAATTTAATTCCATCAGTCTTTGCTTCCCTGTTTTCTGATTTGGATTGAATGTTACGGCTATACTTTAGAAACTATACTTCTGTGTATTGATTGCCAAGTCGAAAGATAAGAAAAAAATAGAAATAGATTATACATGAATAGAAATAAAAATCTTGTAAGATGAAATAGTGAGTGGGCACTTTGATAAAGTACACTGTTGAGGTAGTTATCTGATTTATTCATATTACTTCGTGTTCTGCTCTATGGTTGCTATCAATTTTTATTCTCTTCTGAGTATCGATTTGTTACATTTTTCAAATGAAGATCTTTAAACTGAAATAGTGAATTGACATTTAGGCCTGTATTGGAGGCAACCCCCAATGATTTTGGCATCAATGTGAAGACCTCTATTCTTCTGCTACAAGTATGTCGATTTGATCAAATAACATTTTCCATTTAATTTTGTCTTTGTAGCTTTATCTTGTTGATCAAATGTACTTATATGTGCAGGAAGCAGCTCCTTACTTGCACAAAGGCTCGTCAATCGATTTTGTCTCCTCTATAGCAGGGTACCAACCATCACAAGGCTTGGCTATGTATGGTGTGACAAAAACAGCTATTCTTGGCCTCACTAAGGTTCACTTTCCATTGTACTGATTTGTTCACTTGCCCTTGAGGTTTAGACTGATTAAGAAAAACCCAACAAAGTCTGTTATCTCACAAATACCCCATTAGAGTATTAATCTTTCCAACACACTTTGCATCTTTTCTTACAGAAAATGAGAACATGGTAATCTTTCCACTAATCACCATATCCATCTTTATACAAACTGCTATCTTTCTCCATTTGTTATCTGCTTAACTAGGCCTCAATGTAGAGAAGCTCAATTGTATTAGAATTTCATAGAATAACATATATAATGGTTATATTTGTAGAGAAAAAGCCTTGAGAGTAAGACGCTACTTAATAGACTCGGAACTACACAAGACATGGCTGCTGCTGCGGCATATTTGGCCTCGGATGATGCTTCTTATGTAACTGGTGAAGTTTTGATAGTTGCAGGAGGGATGCCTTCAAGGCTCTAATCTTATCAAATAACACTTCTTATAGTTGTATCTCAAATCTAAATATTTTTGTTCATTTTTTGATGGTCTAAATGTGGAAGACATGTATCCTATAAAATTTGGGAGAAACAATGAATTATTATTGAGTACAAAATATCAATTATAAAGGAATTTAATTAAACAAGTATAAACAAATACATTAACATAATATTTGATAAATTAAACAATATTACTAAATTGTAGCACAACAAAATCATGTTAAATAAATAAAATAATTCAGGAAAAAATTAAATTACATACCAGTTAGCTATTTTTGAGAGGAGAGGAGATGGACTACTACATTGGAGTATGAACATACATATATAAGCAACAAAGAAGGGCAAAAAAGTATTTTTGCAGGTTCACAACGGTCAAAAACGAGAAAAAGTCGCACCCTAGCCGCGTGGACCGCACGCCCGTCAACTCTAACAGAGTTAGAGGTTTCGGGTCGAATTAATGAAAACACACGTGTAATTCGCGCAATTTCCATTATAGGAGGGGGTCCGATGCTGAATTTCCAAAACACAAGGGGGTTTCGTGCATTTTCCCCCAAGAACTAGCCATCTTTGCCCGCAAGATAAAATTACCTCGTATTTAGTGATATAGAATATACGACAAACGTAAGATATCTCTTACTAATTTAAAGATCACAGAATGATCAATCCAAAAGTTTTCCAACAAATTAAAACAATAATGACAACTTTCTAAATTGATAGACTGAATTAAAAAACACAAAAACTCATGTAAAACCGTCTCACGTGCGATAGTTTTACAGTTTACATACTTATATAGTTAAAAAGAACATACTTATAGCGGTATAAAAACGTAATTATAAAATTCATATTTATACTTGTAAAAATAAACACATACTTATATTCATACAAGACATATTTTAATCCTGCCAAACATGAGACAGTCTCACAAGAGACCAACTCATGAAAAAATTGAATGTATGGTCTATTTATAGAAGTTGAAGAGGTGTGGTGTACTCTTCCAATAATAGTCATCTTTTAATTTGAATTGAAATCTTTTTATAATTAGACATCTTTTAATTTTGATTTGTTGTCTTTTCAAAGCTAATACTGATAAAGTATTATTAAAATGGTTAAATGTAATGATTTGTCATGTGATTAGCCTAATAAATTTGATAATTTATACTATATATAAAAGAGTAGATCTCTTGTGAGTCAAGTGCATGGATCTAAGATCCATGCACCCGGGTTGGATCCGGGTCTGGGGGACCGCACTTTTTTTTTTTTTTCGCACATGATTTTTGAAAAAAATCACATACCTATAGGTTATGTTAGACATACATTTACGTTATGTTAGAAATACATTTACGTTATGTTAGACATACCTTTAAGCTATATTAAACATACCAGTTCTGCCCATATTTCATGTCTTGTCTTTTTTTGGCTTGATTTTTGAATTTTGGCACATACCACTACGTTATGTTAGACATACCTTTACGTTGTGTTAGACATACCTTTATGTATACTTAGACATACCTTTGTATATGTTAGACATACTTTTGCATATAGTTAAACATACCTTTATATATGTTAGACATACCTTTGTATATAGTTAGACCTACCTACACATGATTGGTCTAACTATATACAAAGGTTGGTTTAACTATACACGAATGTTGGTTTATTGGAGTGAATTTTGGATGAGCTTCAGCACAAGTGTTAAGCGCGTGGGAGCGCGTGCAGGCGCGTGGGAGGCGCGTTTTGGGCGTGTGAACGGGTCGACCCGGTTGCCTATATAAAAGTTTTTGCCTATATAAAATGGAAGAAGTTTGTGAAAAATACACATCTGCGACTTTCCCTCACAAACTACAACCAACCGAAGAAAAATGGAAAAAAAAATTAAAAAACTCTTAAGTATCTTATAAAATAAGCTTCACACATGCGCGCACATACACACTTATATCTATATACACACACAATAATAAGTTATCATCTTATTTAGATATAGGAGTAAAGATGAAACAAAAGAAACTGTTTTAAGATGATATCTTAATGATATGATTAATTTTTGAAAATAATGAAATTTATATGTTAAAATTAGCTTATAAGTTTAATACATAAATGTGGAAAATACGTTTAAAATCTAAATTTCATTTTACAAAGGGTTAGTGTTTAAAAATTTAAAAGGTATTATTAAAACATGCAAAATTAAATTTGAAATTTAATAAGGTTGTGAGATTAAGTTTAAAAAGAATCAACAAATAAAATTTGAAAATTAAATAATTGTATAAAATATAATATAAAAATCAATGAACTGAATAATTTTCTAATAGAAATATTAAATATTTTGTAATTATTCAAAATGTTTCAAATAAACAGATATGATTAATCTAAATTTTTTTAAACAACGATAATATGTTCTAAAAATTTGAAAAATGTTTTAAAAAATTTAAAAAAATATATTGTTTTTAAAACGTAAATAAATTTGAAACCTAAGTTTTTTTAAAGTATAAACTAAATCTAGAGGTTGTATCAATTAGGCTGTTTGATTGAATACAGTTTATTAAAGAGGTTGTTTTAATAGAATAAACTTACGAGATGATTCAGGTTACCAGAGCTTAAGGTTGGAGAGATAGCTTGAGAGAAATGCTATTAGTTGATCCACAAGGTCAAGAATTAATAGAAGGGGATACTGATCTAAGAACTAGTGCTCGTTTATTGATTGTTTTTTATTTGTTTAATTGTACGTTTTCATCCTAATTAATTTGATTATCTACCTTGTTAGGTTTTTAGTTAATTTAGATGATTTTCAACCAACCCCTCATTAATTTGATTATAATCGATTCATCTGTGTACTGGTCGATTTTTATTTAAAATTCAGTTGTGATCTTACAATTATTAACATATGTTTTTCTCTTTGGTCAATTTTGAATTAAAATTCATGCACCAAACAAGCAGAATTGGTGATCCTCCAATTTCTAATAACAAATAAATGAGATTAAAGACAATGTTGGGATGAAAATGAAAAAATAACAAGATAGTAGCATACAAGAAGGATGAGGAAGAAAAGAAGATTAATTTGCAATATAGAATTAAGCAGTCCAAATTGTCCTTAAGGTACTGCAACAACGGCCTTGAGTGATCGATCAATTAAGACCGAGATCCTTGAGTGAGCCAACATTTACTCCACCCTTACCACCAGCATACGGTAATGCTTTGAGTATGCTGGGAATATCGATCCCAAGACTACTCAGGAGGCCACCACCTCCGCCACCCTTGCCAACACCTCCGAAGAGGCTGCCGGGCAAACCAGCACCACCATCAGCACCTCTCAACTGGAGTTCACCGTCGGCCGACACTAGCTCGCGCCCGCCTTCACTTTCTTGGCTCATCATGCCTATTACCAACAATGCCAATATGCATCCATACTTAAAAACCATCTTTCAATGAAGAAGAAGAAAGAAATAATAATACAACTATTTTACTTTGATATATCAATCATACACAACTTGTGCCATATTTATAGATATACGCATGGAATTTAAAACGGTATTCCCTAATTAAAATTTACATTACAGTTTTGCACGTTCATTTAAAAAAGTATGATTAATACAACTATTCCACTACTAACATATAAATACATATATTTGGTTATTAAATTAAAAACAAAAAATATTTCAAATATCTGATCAGTTTCCTTTAATGGGTTGTCACCGTGTACAGTTGCCAAACTATATTAGAAAATTTGCACACCAAATATCTGATCATCAAGTTTGTTTTTACAACCACTTGGTTCCTATAACGCTCTGATGGTTTGGTCTAGGTACTAATCTCCAAACTTGATTTCTCTCAAAGCCGTTTAACTCTTATTGCATTGTCTGAATCCAGTTACTGTCTTCAACAGCTTCATCAATCGACTTTGGTTCTTGTTGGATACATTTGTAGAATGTTTTGATGAGACAAAACCTTAAGTAACTCTAAATATGCATAACTAATCTTAGGATAGGTTACTGCAATAGAGATATTACAGAAGATTAAAAGAAATAGAGAAAGTGTTAAAAGGAAGGATACTGAAGAGAATGGTTAAAAAGAATCTGGTGAACTGATAAGGATACTATTGACTTCAGGGAGCTACTGGAAGGGACCTCGCCAAAGAAGGATACAGCGAGACAGAAAGCTGCCTGGAAGACCATGCCGAAAGCATACTGCAGGAGCAGCATGCTATAGACGTCTCGAGCCACCTGAAGGAGCAAGCCAGAAGAGGAAGCTCTAGAGTGAAGCAAGAGGAAGGAGCTGCAAAACAGGCATGGGGAGAAAAGTCAAAGTTACCGGTAGACACAAAAAGTTACCGGTAGAGAGAAGAGAAGATGAGTCAATCAGAAGAAGACACGTGGAAAGCGAAAAGTTGGCGTGTGTCAGGAGTGCGGCGCATCAATGATAGGAAATCTGTCAACCTTCAACGGGCAGATTTCACAACCTATAAAGAGGAGGACTAAAGACTGAAGCAAGAGTGTGATGAGAGAGCGCAAGGGCGCAAGAGAGAAGAAAGCGAGCACATCAGAATATCCAAGCTCGCAGAAAGAAGTGCAAAAAGAAGAGAGAAGAGCTCATTAGAGAGAAGGCTTAAAAGAGAGAAGTGCAGAAAAAGGGGGAAGTTTTAGAGAAGAAAAGAGTGTTCAAATAGAGCAGATGAAAAGAAGAAGAGCTCGAACACTCTACATCCCAAATGAAGACGCACACTCAGTCTACCAGTCCAGCAGCAAGCTTCAGCAGATCAGTCTACAAACGAAGGTCAAGCTTGCTGCACCCAGTTGAAGAAGAAAGAGATAAACCTCTCTAAAAGGTTGTCTCAGAGTACTCAGTGCGAGGAGTAAAGTCCTGCTGAGTTTACCACTTTCTAGGAGAGAAAGTGAGGATCCTGGTGGGTAGTGTAGGATCCTGTGTGGGTCAAGGGAAAGTAGGCAAGCATCTGTGTGAAGGATTGCTACTTATTTGTTAAGTGAGGGTTGTAATAGATAGGTCTATGTAAATCAACTAGCTTAACAAATGTTCCCTCCTGAGTGGAGGAAGAGAGGACGTAAAAGGATTACTCCACCTTCGAACATCTATACATCCTTGCGTCTTTATATGCTCACTGCACTACATGTATACTCTCTGACAAGCTCCACATCTTCCACTCGGCTCTGTAATAAGCTTCCGCAAATGACTCTGATCAATAACCTCCCAAAAGGTTACTGATATTAGAAAAGAGCCGATAGAGATAGAAGAAGAGTTTGAAAAGAAGGTAGGTTTATTCAACCCCCCTCTAAGCCTACCTACAACAGTTTTGGGACCAACAATTCTACTTGTAATATAAAACATGTGAACATAGCTTCATGTGGTCTAGTCATCTGGTTCTCACACCAGTACTGGGATCTCCAATGATTAGATTCTTAGGGTGGTTTCTCAACCAAGTTCTATCAGCTTCTAGCTCTGTTGTAGGTTGCTGGTCAATATCATATGTTTCAGCTTCCACCCTTTAGTGTTTGACCAACATCCTTTTCTTGTGTTTGGTCAGCTTCCTATGACACTTCTTTATCTTGACTTGACGTACTTGGATGCTTCATCATCTTCTTCAATTCTTAGAGGTTGAGGTCCATCAACATAGGGAACCTTGTTATCCTTAATTTGAAAATTTGATGTTTGTTTTTCAAGTTGATCCATATTAGAGGAATCAAAGTGAGGCTCATCAAATACGATATGTATGGATTCTTCAACTACTAAAGTCCTTTTGTTGAAGATCCTGAACGTTTTGCTCACTGAGGAGTATCCTAAAAATATTCCTTCATCTGACTTTGCATTGAAGGTTTTTAGATATTCTTTTCCATAGTTTAGGATGTAGCACCTGCAACCAAAGGTATAAAAATAAAATATATTAGGTGTATATCCATACCACAGTTCATAAGAAGTTTTATTTAAGTTTTTAATGATTAAGCATCTATTTTGGGCATAGCAGGCCTTGTTGGTTGCTTCACCCAAAATCTGTTGGGCATTTCAGCTTCAGCTAGCATTGTCCTTGCAGATTCCTTGAAAGTCCTATTTCTTCTTTCTACTACTCCATTTTTTTTTTTTTTGTGGTGTCCTTGCGACTGAATACTAGTGTCCGATTCCATTTTTTTTGTGCAATTTCCTTCTATGAATTTGTTTGTGAACTCTATTCCTCTGTCCGATCTAATTTTCACGATACTTAGGCTCTTCTCATTCTGAATTCTCTTCATAAATTCTGGTAGCCAGTTCTGAGTGTCTGATTTCTTGGCCATGAAGATTGTCCATGAATCTGGAATATTCATCGACTATTACCAATGAATACTTCTTGCCACGGATACTGAATCACTCAATTGGTCAAAACAAGTTCATTATTAGAAGGTCCAGTATCATGTGCGATGATCTCTGAACCTTGTTCTTAAAAGAGCTTTTGATCAGTTTACCCTTCTGACATGCTCCACAAATGTTCTCCTTCTCGTAGGCTACATCAGGTAGTCCTCTTACTAGCCTTTTTTCTTGCTAGTTTGTTGATAGTTTTGAAGTTTAGGTGGTTCATTCTTTTGTGTCATACCTAGCTGAGTTCTTGTGTGCTTTTTGCTATGAAGCAGGTTGTTGGCTTAGCTAAGCTCCAGTCAGCAATGTAGATGTTCCCTCTTCTTATCCCAGTAAGCTTCACTTCTTTGGTGTTGTTTTCCTTTATCAAGCATTTGTTGTGGCTGAATTCCACGGAGTATCCTTTGTCACAAAAGCGATTAATACTTAAGAGATTGTACTTTAGCCCTTTGACGTATAATACTTCAATAATGCAGGTGTTTCCTTGCTTCAAGCTTCCTATTCCTTTAGTGCTTCCCTTGGAGTCATCACCAAAGACAACTTTAGGGTCTTTGCATTCTTGGAAGTTTGTCAGCAGCTGCTATCGATGTACCATACTTTATTGTTGCTCCCTAGCATAGGTTCCTGCAACAGAATCACTCTTTCTTAGATACCCATACAAGTATGGGTCCTTTTGGGTTAACTTTTTTCTTGTGGACCCAAACTTTCCTTACAACAATTGATTTGTTGTAGGATCTATTTGTTCCTTTCTCACCTTGTACAATATACTTAGGATATTGTTAGTGTCTGATGTGTGCAGGAAGGCTTCCTACTGTAGTTACCTGGAGTATGAACTCCTTTGATTTTAGACATGTAGGTCTTGGTACAAGTAGAATAATTGGGCTGAAATTCCAAAATTTGAACCTAAATTGCATGTCCGAACTTATCAAAAATTTAATTTGATTCTCACTCAAATCAAATCAAGCTTTAATATAAAAAGAACAGTACGATAAATTGATTTGGGATGCAATGTGTCTGATGAAAATTATTTATGAAAATGTTTGTTATGATTTATGATCTATGCATGAGAGTTGGTCAGGGCATCAAAGGTCCATGGGTCTTCATAGGTCTTCGGGTTTGCCCGCCGTACTTAAAATTAGTTGGGGGCCATCATAAGTCTATGGGTCATAAGTAGGCCTTCGGGTTTGTCCGTCGTGCTACTGATTAGTCAATCTCAAGAAGAAGAAAATGTTTTATGCATGTTTTGTTGTTTATCTTGCTTTTACAGATTGCCTTTAATTTAGACAAGTATGTCCCCATTGAGCTCGTGTAGCTCACCCCACATTATTACATTATTTTACAGATGAGGAGTCCGGAGGCGGTGGTACGGTGGAAACTAGTGGGAATTGTTTTTAATAATTAATGAGAAGTGGAATACAATTTATGATAATTATGAGCTAGTAGTTTATTGATCTCTTTTAAAAATGCTTTTGAATCGCAAAATTCTTCGTTTTAATAGTTAAATTTTGTGGTAAATTTTTGAGACATGTTTACTTTGTTTTTCCTGGTTACTTTATTTGGAAAATTATTCGTTTGAGTTGCTTCCGCAGAATGTTTTACTAAATGTTATGGCTAAATGTTTTACTAAATTATTCTCTTGAGGTTTATCATGAAATACATTTTTCTCATGTTTCTTTTCAATTATGCATTTCGCTCTTCCTTCTTTTAGAAAAAAAAAAATGTTTTCTTGTATATTGGAGTCTTCCGCTGCATATTTTTATAAAATTGCCAAATATTTAATATATAATTTTTCGTTACACACTCTTGAAATTCTATTTAATCAAGATTTGATTTAGATTTTAAAGCAAAATTTTATTCCATTTTTCCATTGTTTACATAAAAAAAAAAAAAAAATTGAGCTATTGATATTTTGCACATTTCAAAAGTTTTAGAAAATCGGGATATGACAAATTAATTATAAAATAGCACTCTCTCAGTAAAATATGCATGGCATATTACTCATTTTCCACACGTCCTTCTAAGTTTCAAATTCACCTCAAACATCAAGACCATAAACAATATAGACAAAACATTTACTAAAAAGTAGGGATGGCAACGGGGCAAATCGGGGTAGTTAGCTATCCAGACCCGCCCCACGCCTACTACCCGCCACCCCGTCCCGTCCAGCGACCCGCAGCGGATTAGAAACTTTTGCCCCATGCCCCACCCCACTTCGTTTTTTAAAAAAAATCAAAAAATAAAAATTTATAATTTTTACATGAATAATTTGAAAAATATCTAATTATTAAATCATTAACTAAATAATTTGAAAAATTATTTGATTGAATAATTTGAAGCGAGGAACAAATTACTATTTTACATGTAATATTGCTACTTTAGTCTTTTACTTAATTAATTAAAATATGATCCTAAATTACTTATATATATATACACATATTTAATTATCATAATATATACATTAATTGAAATTAATGTATATAAACCTAATTATCACAATATATATTATTTATATTAACATTAGAAAAGGGTGGGGTGAGGTAGGCGGGGCACTGTGGGTACCCAGACCCGCCCCGTTTCAAGCACGGGACGAATCCGCCTGGCCCCAAACACCACGGGTCAGGTCGGGTCCCCATGGGTCGAATCAATTTTACCATCCCTACTAAAAAGTAATAAAATAGAATATAAACATAACATCTGAGAATATAGACAAATAAAAATATTCAATAAGCATGAGATTCATGCATTTATTGCCTGCATAAACAATTTTATGTAATTACACAACCAAAAAGGATACTTGTCCAAGCCCACTGTTGGGAAAACTTACCTGATACAGGGGCTGCTGGTTCAAAGATAGGTCATCAAATACACATCAATGATCATCATTTCCGGCCTCTATTTTGATCTCACATTAAGTTTAATACATTTTTAGTGCCAAGTTTGAGCTACCACTAGATAATCAATCAAACAAACAGCTTGTGAAGCTATATAATCATAAAATAAAATAAAATAAATGCCACAAGCAAAATAACTGGATCCACAATCACAGATTTTGATCTCATTGGGACGGTTTTCATGGCAGCCTGTCTCCTGTATTTCAATGAAGAGAATGAACGGCTGGTACTAATAATCAGTCGAGCTTCACATTAGAATATAGAAGGGTGTCCTTTGTCAGTGGCATGTTCATAAGAAAGAAGATCTGCAAATGAACAAGAAAGACATTATTAGATAATTGTGACACAAATGTGTTATATATCATATATGATTCTCTAAACAGAAGATTTTGTGTGTGCGCGTCTCTCTCTCTCTCTCTCTCTCTGTATATATATATATATATATATATATATATATATTTATCAACCCCCCGATATATCTGATATTCAGATAACTAGTTAAAATACACTCAATACAGACTTTGAGATATATACAACACTCAGATATCAATTGGTGAAACTCTGTTTCTGCAACATACAATCAAATTCCACAATTATTACTACATATGGAACCACGTTTCTTAGCTAGTATATCTTTACTTTCTGTTATTTATAATATTCATTAAACTAGATGTAGTGTTCTTAAATGTCATTTAGAAATTATTCAGTTTTCACCTAATTAGAACACAGTCTAATTGAACAAAAATCATCAGGCTAAGAAAATTTTACCCCCAGAATAGTGGCAATTAGAAGAATGATTCCTGTTATCCAGGCCAAGGTCAGTCTAACAAACAACACTTCTGCTATTATGATTGATGCAGGCGAGGCTCCTAATTCCTCCATCCAACGAGCAGATGGTCTAGAAGTTACTGTAACATGGAACATATCCTCCAACTGGGACTTGACCAGGCTCCCATGGGCAATGACTCCAACAACTTGTCCTGTCACACAACATTTAATATTAGAGTCAAAAGCCAACTTTACAGAAAAATATGACTATTACTTTCATGCATGACTCATTTGCAAATATGTCAATTTCAAGAACCAAGCAAATGGAAAAACATTCTCCATATTCAAGAAGGATATCACTAATGAATTCTTCATACAAAAGTTTCAGGCATTAGATGCGTCTATAGGAGGAAAAGCAACACAATAGATAACCTCATTAAAGAACAAACTCAGCTCTCCAATATCATCACCAGAGAAATTATTACAAGCTGGGCAAAAAAAGTAATTTACATGATGAGGGGGGGGCATCAAACCTTGGTATGATTGCTGCAGAGAGTCAAATATTTTCGATATGGAATTAACAAGTACTTCCAATCCACTTTCAGCAATTCCTTCTTTTCCATAACGATCTCGTAAAATCTGTGGGAACAGAACATCACACTAGATTTAGAAACATGTATAGGCACAAGACATACAAGTTTAACATCACATAAATATAAAATTATTTCAATCAGCATATGATTAGTTCTCCATTTCGTGAATCAGATGGAGTAAGCAATTCCAAAGACTCTTCTATAATACTAAAAGATGCACGATTAGTAACTGGAGATTATATATAGCTTGTCCATTGTATTAGAGGTGAAGATGCATAACTTAGCCAAGTGGAAGCTGTTTCCGTGACATTAACTTCCTAAAGCTCATTAATTTAACATTAGCCTACCATTTTATGATAATAAGTAGAGTGATTGAATTGATTATATATTAGACCCTTCAGAAATATTTTTATTGATACACACATGCACTTGTATCTCACTCAAGGGAAATAATTGAGAGGAGTCAATTTGGTCAGCAAACCCCAGCATATGATAATGTCAATTTCCAAGAGCAGATTCTTAGGGGCCCACCTATAAAATGTTAGCAGAATTAACTAATTGGAAAGTTACAATTTTGATGAATACCAATTAAGATTTAATAACTTCTAAGAACAGACAGAATATTATAAATTCTGGATGACCTTGATTCCATCAAACCTCCCAGTGATAAGCTCTGCTGGTCTGCGCTCACTTTTTGTCAACACTTGATGTAGCTCCATTGCGCTTCTGATTTTGTTAATAAGCAACACAAGACTTGTTGAAAATTCCCTGTCAGCTCTCTGTCCATTTCAAAATATAGCATTTACACCTCTTTAAAAAATGAAGCAATGAATGATAAGTAGCAACACTAGAATTGTAGAATTCTAACCTCTGACATGTGAAGTCTCATAAAGGCACCATTAGCCGTGGGAATGACTAACTCTCCATTCAATGGTTGGGATGCATCTTCAACATACGATCCACCCAACCAAGATGCCTGCTTACAGTATATATATCATAAATTAAGCTGACAAAAATGTACGGTAGGGTACGGTAGGGTATGGAGGGAGGGAGGGAGAGAGACAGAGAGAGAGAGGGAGAGAGAGAGAGGCTTACAAAATCACTTAGTTCTTTATCTGAACATTCAGCATCGCTTGACACTCCATTCAATGAGACCATAGACACTTCTTCTTCTGCACATGCATAAAAAGTACTTCCATCAACTTTCCAAAATTAGATAACAATTGAGGAGTCATATAACAATCACAAAGGTCAGATACCTGGCAGCTGGATGTCCACTCTTTGGTCACCTTCAACCTTGATCCTCAGAGCATTGCTAAACAGAGACCTGTCTGAGTCAGCAAGGAGATAGGAGTCTGTAAACATTACAAACATAACAATATTCAGTCACTACTTTACCACGCACAGCACAACAATAGGCAGCAGTTTATAAGCAACTTATTTCAAGCAGCATACCTTCAGCTCCTGTAACTTCAACCATCAACAAGGCTTGGGGCCTATCGAAGGGGTTAGGCATAAGAACCTCATTTAGCTACAAAATGCAAAGTTAGTAAACATAGACAATATAGTCACTGCAGGTATATGTACTGCATGAAGTGCCATCTATACTATATTATACCTTGGATGAGCTAGCAGCAGTAAGTGAAGAAGGGGGTGCAAAGCCAAGCAAAACTGATGCAGTAGCGCCAAATTCAGATGGGGAAAGTGAAACAGTCTGTACGAAAAATTATGTTTCAATAAAATAATACTGATTTGGAACTACGCAATGAAAAGCAGACGGTATGAAACTTTAATAGTTTGCCATCCAGTATCAGGGGTACAAGTGTTTAAAATATATAACTTGTAAACCTGAAGCAAAATACAAAGGCAATGATTGTTTGGAATATCAATGGATGACACTTCCCAGAAGTTTTATAAGGAACCTCATGAACTTACACAATGAATGCAAAATGTTCTCTGAAGCATCACATAAATACAAATCAAATGATCTGTAGAGGCATC
Source organism: Scutellaria baicalensis (assembly GCA_005771605.1). Taxonomy (NCBI): domain Eukaryota; kingdom Viridiplantae; phylum Streptophyta; class Magnoliopsida; order Lamiales; family Lamiaceae; genus Scutellaria; species Scutellaria baicalensis. The sequence continues at coordinate 6,017,519 of CM016729.1, forward strand.
AAGTATTTGGAAAGACAATTCTGAAATTGGATTTAATTAACTAAAATGAAATATATAATGCAAATGCTGCAAATCATTTACATAAATTGACATCAACTAAAAATATACATCATTTGTTTCAACTAAAGTGCCTCTAATATCTAAACCATCCTAATTTCTTGCTTGGTTCAACAGACAAAACCTTGGAGAGGATGAAAGTTTGTTAGACAAAAGGCAACACAAAACTGTGCTGAAAAATAAAGATATTTCACCTTTTTTTATGTGTAGAGAATTGTGTGAAAATAGTCACACAATTGTCTATAAGGAAAATGAAGAATACTTAGCTGTGACAGAAGTCTTGGGGAGGGAACTAAAACATTAGATGTACAACAAGCTAAGCTTGAAATATTATGCATTGAAATTGTAAGGGGCATTTATGTCTATACAAAAGTTAACCACAAGTAATTTTTTCGCTTGGATTAGGTATCCCACCTCATAGGTCTGATGCACGAACCAATTTGGACTTACGAAGGACAGGTGGCCTTTATCCACTCCATGTTTGAACCAAATTAGGGTGGTTTAGACGACATTCACCCAAAATCCATCATGCTCATAACATATGCCTTATGTTCAATTAAGGAAATGTTGTAACTGCTTCATTCACTCTCAATATGAGTGCAAGAAACTATAGCGGTTAAAAATGTCTCTAAACTAGCTTCGACAAATTAGGAGAAATACTTCCGAATTGCATACTTTTCCTCATATCATATCAGACAAATTGTCAGAAGAGAGAGACGAGGATCCAGTATTTACCAAGTTCCCATCATTCAAAAGTAAGAACATCAACTATGTAGGTGTTTTTAACTTCACATCCACAAAACATCAGTCAGAAAGCATCAGGCACAAGAATATTGCAACTGTTCACGGCATAACATCCTACTGGCTACTGGGAAAAGAGGATGCAATAAAGATCTACCAACTTAAGCTGTCTGAAGACTTTTTGCCCAAATTCCAACATCCACCACTATGTGTTCTTTTATAAAAATTGTAGCAATGTAAATGATATATGGACCAGACTGCAATCCATCAGAATAGGAACCCTTTTTCTACCACATCAAACAAATTTCTTGACCAATTACAAATATAATATACACTATCTTTTAATCTACAGTTTTTCTCTAAACATTGACAATAATAAAAGTTACTTGATTTATTAGTTATGCTATTGATATTCTTCCAAACTGTAGGGTACTTTGAAGTGCACCTCAACTCTCTTCTTACCCATGCCTTAAAAGGACAATTAAGTATGAAGTAATAGACTACAACTTAAAATTAGAACCACAAGTCATCTGAATCATTCATACTAATTCAAAAGGAAAGTGCAACAACCAAAATCGATTAAGCGAGGTAACCGATCCGGACATATGACATATCCTAAAACCACACTTTGATAGTTAATTTAACAATAATTAGTGAAATAATCGCACTAAAATCTTTTAAAAACAATAACCCACCTTAGCCCCGATTCACACCATAGATAAAATAAAAAGGCTATATCAAAAATCTAGAACGTACTGAAACATCATCACCATCGATAAACCAAAGACCCAAACTCTTAAGCAGAAGAACTACCTGATCTGATGAATGGCGAAGATAGTGGCGAGTAGGGCTATCAAGGAAGAGAACCGAAGAATCCCCATAAATCACCTGAAATAAATCAAAGCAACAGTTTCGACCAATTTTAAATATGAATTCAGGCAGTGAAGGAATTACGATCAGGAGAGCTAACAGATTGAACAAATATGTCCGAGAGAGAACCTTGGTATGCAGAGAGAGAAGCGAAAGGATGAGCAGAAGAGCGAGTCTGCAAGATCTGTGAGAATCCATTCTAGAGAGAGAGAGTTGATGCGTGTGATCTGTATGGTATAAGAAGATAATGGGGAAGACGAAGAATATGACTATACGACGACGTTTCCTCTCGATTCTTTTTCTTTCTTTTTTCTATATTTTTTTTTATTTTCGGAATTTTAAATTAAATACAACTCCACAATTTATTCATTTTAAATTAATTTAGGGTATGTTTGAACCAAGTTTCTGATTGCAGAATTTTGGATATGAAAAGTCGAAAATATGTTTGTTTGGATTACAAAATCCAAACATAATCATTACTACTTATATCTAATCATTTAGTCATTACAGAGTAAGTCTCCTATGAAACAGGTGCATGGACCCGGGTCAGATCCGGGTCAGGGGACCTGCTTCTCTCTTCTTCTTTTTTCACGCATAGTGTTTTATTTTTTGCACCTACCAGTAGGTTATGTTAGACCTACTTTTACCTTATATTAAAACTATCTATCTACCCAAAATTTGATACATTTTCTTTTTTGCGCTTGATTTTGAATTTTGACATCTACCACTATGTTATGTTAGACATACATTTATGTTATGTTAAACATATCATTCTCCCCAAATTTCATACCTTAAACTTTAAAAAAAAAAAAAATTCTAAGTTTGACACATGTATCATTACGTTGTATTAGACATACATTTATTTGTAGTTAGACATACATTTGTGTTATGTTAAACCTACCTATATAAAAGTAGGTCTATTGGAGCGAATTTGGATGGGGTTGAGCGTGAGTATCAGGAGCGTGGGGGCGCGTGCGAGAGCGTGAAACGCGCGTGAGAGCGCTTGTTTGGTCATTTTGACCAGGTCAACTGTAAGGAATTAAATGAACATGTATTGATGAGATAAAAGCTTTCTAAAAAGAGCCTCGAAATAACCAAGTTAAAACTGCCGATTTTCTCTAAAAGGTTACTGCAGAATGAAGGTCACTGCCAAAGAAGACTTCGAAGAAATGCAAGTTTGAAAGAAGAAAGGTTACTGGAGATCAAAGCAAAGAAAGACTATTGTCTACTGGAAGAACAAAGGTTACTGCAGAGAGCTACTTGAAAGAACTCTACATCAAGCATACTGCAGAGTTGATTTAATGCAGCTACCTACAAACGTAAGATCCTAGACTAAAATAAGGGAAAATAAATTCAAGTACGAGGATCTTGCTGAGTTACCAGTAGAGACAAAAGGAATGAAACATATCAAAAGAAGACACGTGTACGGTGAGGTTACTACAGAAAAGAATAAAGAGTAACTGCATTAAATGAAGTGTACTATGAAGATCAATTGCGTTAAATGCCGAAAATGTGTCTCTCTTCAACGGGCAGATTTTCAAACCTATAAATAAAGGAGACTGAAGACTAAAGAAAAAGACTGAAGAACTGATCTTACAACTCTCATACGCGAACTCAAAATCTCAACACTATAGAAAAAACATACATACTTAGCCATACAGTCAAGCAACAAGCTACAACAGAGTAACCTACAGTTAGAAGTTTAAGCTTGTTGCACATAGTTGAAAAAAACTGTAAACACATCTTTTATAAGATTGTGGTTAGTAGTGTTTGGTGTTAGGAAGAGTTCCTGCTAACCTTTTCGCTCTTTGCAGAAAAGAGTAAGGATTCTGTGTGGGTCAGCTAGAACATGTGTGGGCCAATGGTAGGTACGCATGTAACCTGTGTGGTAAAAGTCTGCTACTCATTTGTTAAGTTTGAGTTGTAATAGCTAGGATTGTATAAATCAACAGATTAACAAAGTTCCCTCTTAAGAAGAGATAGAGAGAACGTAGAGGGGTTACTCCACCTTCGACCTTTGTATATCGCTTTGTGCTATTTTATCTGCTTTATATATATATATATATATCTGCTGCATATATGCATATCTAACCGAGCATATATTGCACTTACATCAAAATCAGATTTCCATATCATGTGTTTTAATAAAAGTATTTTCCGCTACACAAAACTCTAAGTTCAAACTGTTCAGTAACCTTCTAGAAATGTTATTGCAGTGTCACTAAGCAATTAACTTCCTAGCTACCTGCCGAACTATACATCTTTGGAGAAAAGTTTGAAAATCAGAGAAGGTTTATTCACCCCCCTAAACCTTCTACCACTTGGAACGAACAAGTAGTATCAAAGCAGGTTGGACTGAAAAACCAACTTGAACTGGTCTTTCCCCAGGTCTCATTTTTCTGAAAACACATTCTTTCAGAATTCACATCATGGATATGCATAACCAAAAAGTTCTCATGTTCTCCATAGAAGATTATGGAGACTGGAAAATCAGAGTGTAGGCTCATCTATCTTCCATGCACAACGTGATGTGGTTCGTTATTACAGAATGACCGATAGAGATCACCAAGCTCAATCATGTATTCGCTAGAGCAGCTGAGCCCTCAGAGAAAGACAAAGAAGATGCAGCTGTAAAGGATAAAGAAGAAGAAGCGTCCCATCAACCATATCTGGAGAAGTCAAGACAAGAATGGAGCGTAGAAGACAGGAAAAGATCTAACCATGACAACGAAGCCAAAAATGTTTTATTTGTCACTCTTGACAAAGACACGTTCAACAAAGTCAAGACATGTAGAACAACAAAAGAGATATGGGACAAGCTCGAACAAATATGTGAGGGCACATAGCTCATTAAGGAGAACAAAGTCTCCACAGTCACTCAAAGATTCGAGTTGTTCGAAATGCTACCTGGAGAGACTCTTGAGCAGATGGACCTGAGGTTCACGAGCATTGTGAACGAGTTGGAGTCGCTGGATAAGCATTACACTCAGTGAGAAAAGAACATGAAAGTTCTAAGGGCACTACCTGCTGAGTGGGATAGCAAGACTACTACTATGAAATTTCGATCGTCTTCTTCCCCATATTGGACACGATCTTTACTTTGTCCTTAGACACTTCTGCATTGGTATAGAAGTGCCTGATAAGGTCCTCGCAATAGGGTTCCCTGAAGTGCGAGCAGAAACCCCACACTCTGGACTGATGAAGGTTATTCAGGATCATCTGCATAAGATCAATGGAGTGACCTTCATCTTTGATAGCCTTCAGTACGATATTCTCGTCGAGCAGACGACCATCCATGACTTGTGAATTCTTAGGTGCCATTTTAGTAGAGGGAGGGAAAAACTGAAGTTTCTGCAAAAAAGCACAAATAAAGCACGAGAAGATTGCTAGGTTAATGCTTGCAGAAAATTTGAGTGTAAAAGATATGAGAGCGTAAAGATTTGATCAAGTGTAAGATTCCTATTTATAGGAAAACTCCTTGTGTTATGATCAAGGGCTTAGATTGACCCAGAATTTGAATAGTGACACGACCCCACTTACTGAACCAACATAATATGAATTTTTTATATAATATAGTTTGAAAATCTGCTATACTTTATATATATATACATATATATATATATATCGTAACATCAACTCCATCCAGAAACACCTTGTTCACACTCATATAAAAGAGGTTCAACAGACCAACAACCCATAAAAACGTTACTTGTTAATCCACTAGAAATATTATGTTATATAATATACGATACAACCAGAAGTGGTTTAATATTCACAAGCAAAAGCAAAATGAACCACAATCCTGCCCAACAGGTCGTTATCTATGTACATGAGTACTCAAAACCCAGCAGAACCACAGTTTGCTCAGTGCAACCATAATATTATACATTATCAAAATTACCTGCAAAACATAAATTACATGAGATAAAATCTCAGTAAGCAAAAATCACACATGGTAATATGCTTTTTAAAGAAAATATTTCCCATGTATAATCACTTGAACTTTTCATTTGACATTCTCACTTGAAACCCTCACTTGAAATCATATATTTCGTTTCTAATGCTCGAACATTCACCTAGTTCATTTCTAACACTCAAACTCTTACCTAGTCCATTTCTAACACTCAAACAGTCCATTTCTAACACTCAAACACTCACCTATACATTTCTAACACTCAGACACTCACCTAATCTATTTCTAACACTTAAACACTCACCTAGCCATTTCTAACATTCAAACACTCACCTAGTCCATTTTTAACACTCAAACACTCACCTAGCCATTTCTAACACTCAGACACTCACCTAATTCATTTCTAATACTCAAACACTCACCTAGCCATTTCTAACACTCGTTGACTAACCTAGCCATTTCTAACACTCAAACACCCACCTAGCCATTTCTAACATTCAAACACTCACCTAATCCATTTCCAACGTATTCATTGGGGTTTCAGTACACCATGTTATCCCCAGCATGCACTCAATATATTCATTGGGGATTCAATGCACCCTGTTATCCCCATCATGCACTCAATATATTGATTGGGGTTTCAGTACACCCTGTTATCCCCATCATGCACTCAATATATTGATTGGGATTTCAGTACACCCTGTTATCCCCATCATGCGCTCAATATATTCACTAGGGTTTTAGTACACCCTGTTATCCCTATCATACACTCATTACATAGACCGCCACGCGGCCACACTCAAAAAGATACTCATACGAGTAACTTCACTCAACCTCGCACTTACTTCGTTTATATCAATCACTGCACCTATAAATTCATTTTGCAGTAATCACCAATTCACAATTCAAACAGTATAATAGACATAATACCAATATACCATCAAATACCAATTATTGCATAGTAATACAAATTTATGCTTTGCAATTCAAATAAATTTCTACTTACCTGAATTTCTAAAATTTGTGGTTATATCAATTCCTAGTTCATCCCTCGAATTTTCTCGATGACAAATCTAACAATACTCCTTCAATTTGTAATACTCCTCTCCAAAAAAAACTCCACTGGATGCTCTCTTAAAGTGCTCCCTCTCTCTCTTCAAGTGCTCCCCCTCACATGAAATGAATATATATGTGTATATATACTTGTCTGTGTGTGCACCTCCAAAACTTCCACTATAAACCTTTTTACTATGAATATTTAATTCTATAGTTAGCCACCTTTCATCACATTACTTACACATGTACACATGGATAATAAAAACTTGACACTACATTCTTAATATACATACACACTATACATACTCACGCCATTTACTAATATATTAATGAAATTTCTTTTCAATTCAATGTATATAAAAATGTATGGTGACACATGTATATACACATATCATATTATGTACATAGCTACACTAATAAAATTTTAATTCATTTTCTTTAGTAAGCTATATTTAATTTATACTACAATCAATTTGTATTATCCACTCAAATACTACTAAATTCTCAACAAATTATATTACTATTTTCTTATTAAAGACCATGTAACAACATATAAATAATTAAATATTAAATAGAAAAATAGAACACATGCTAGATTATAGGTAACACATAAATCTTATGGAAAATGTTATGCATGTAATATATTGGCTAATAAGTAGTGAGGAGTCCGGGTATCACATCCTCCCCTCCTTATAAAAATTTCGTCTTAGAAATTTCAATTACCTGAAAAGGTCTGGGTATGTAAACTTCATTTCATCTTCCCTTTCCCAAGTAGCTTCTTCTACTAACTGATTTCTCCATAACACTTTGACCAATGGAATTTCCTTATTTCTAAGTCGTTTTACCTCTCGTAGTAAAATCTCCACTGGCACTTCTTCATAACTTAAATCTGCTTTCAACTCTGGGGGCTCATTGTATAAAATATGGGATGAGTTAGCCATATACTTTCTTAATGTAGACACATAGAACACATTATGTATTTGAGATATTAACGAAGGCAATTCAAGTTTATAGGCAACATCTCCAACTCTTTCAATGATAGGAAATAGTCCAACATATCTTGGACTAAGTTTTCCATTCTTTCCAAAACACATTATACCTCTCATTGGAGACACTTTTAGAAATACCTGATCACCCACTTCAAATTCTAGTTATCTTCTTCTCTTGTCGGCATAGCTTTTCTGTTGATTTTGAGCAATTTTCATTCTTTCTCTAATATGTTCTACCGCCTCACTCATCTCTCGAATCATATATGGACCCAAAATTCTCCTCTCTCCGATTTCATCCCAATGTACTGGAGATCGACATTTTCTACCATAGAGTGCTTCATATGGTGCCATTTTGATAGTGGATTGGTAACTGTTATTGTAAGAAAATTCTATCAAAGGCAGAAATTTACTCCATTGACCTTTAAAATCTAAAACACAAGCCCTCAACATATCTTCCAAAATTTGTATTGTTCGCTCTGATTGACCATCCGTTTGTGGATGATATGCAATACTGAAAGATAACTGAGTGTCTAATGTTTTGTGTAAGCTCTTCCAAAAGGCTGACAAAAATCTGGTGTCCCTATCTGAAACAATAGTAAGTGGTACACCATGGAGTCTAACAAATACAATTGAGCATAACGGTCCATAGGATATGTGGTACAAATTGGAAGAAAATGAGCTGATTTAGTTAACCGGTCCACGATAACCCAAATTGCATTATAACCTTTAACAGTCTTGGGTAAACAGATGACAAAATCCATAGTAATAATATTCTCCCATTTCCATTCTGGTATGAACAAGGTTGCAACATTCTTGCAGGTCTCTGGTGTTCTGCCTTAATTTGCTGACATGTTAAACATTGTTCTACACACTGTGCCACGTCTCTTTTCATACCCGCCCACCAGTAATGCAGTTTCAAGTCTCTATACATCTTAGTGGTCCCTGGATGAACAGAATATGGTGCTGAATATGCCTCTTTCATCACATCTTCACGAATCTTGTCAATATCAGGTACATATAATCGATCTCTATATCGAAGTACCCCATTCCCTACTAACTGGAAGTCAGATGATTCTCCTGGAACTATGTCTCTTTTTACTTTAGCATAAAATTCATCAATTTGTTGCCCTTGGTGAATTCTATCCATCAGTGTGGGTTTGAGTGTTAGTGCGGAAGGTTTTGCTTCTACCAGTTCATGGTCAACAATTTCCACACTCATTCTTTGTAGGTCAAGTAGCTCTGTTTTCTGAATCAACGTCAAGACTGCTACTTTTTCCATTGATTTTCTACTTAATGTGTCCGCCACCACATTAGCTTTGCCTGGGTGATAGTTAATAACATAATCATAATCCTTGACAAGTTCCAACCATCTTCGTTGTCTCATGTTCAACTCTTTTTGAGTGAAGAAATATTTAAAGCTCTTATGATCAGTGTAGATCTCACAACGTTCCCCATACAGATAGTGTCTCCAATTTTTTTATGCAAAAACCACTGCTGCAAGCTCTAAATCATGGGTAGGATAATTCTTTTCATACTCTTTCAATTGTCGAGACGCATACGGTATCACTTTACCATTCTGCATGAGTACACAACCAAGACCATTCTTCGAAGCATCACTGTAAACCTTAAAGCCTCCAGTTCCTGTCGGGATTGCTAAAATGGGTGCCGATATAAGCCGCTTTCAGTTCCTGAAAACTCCGTTCACATGACTCTGTCCACTCATAAACCACATTCTTCCTAGTTAATTGGGTTAAGGGAGAATCAATTTTTGAGAACCCTTCCACAAATCTACGGTAGTATCCTGCTAAACCAAGAAAACTACACACCTCTGATGGATTCGTTGGTGTTGGTCAATTATCAATAGCTTCAACTTTACTTGGGTCAACTGTAATCCCCACTTCAGATATCACATGTCCCAAGAAGACAACTCGATCAAGACAAAATTCACACTTTTTGAACTTCGCATATAATTGTTTTTCTTTCAAGACTTCCAGTACGAGTCTCAAATGCACCTCATGATCCTCTTTGCTCTTGGAATAAATCAAGATATCATCAATAAATACAATATTAATTTATCCAAGAAGTCTTTAAATATTTTGTTCATCAAATCCATGAATGCCACTGGAGCATTTGTCAAACCAAATGGCATCACCAGAAACTCATAATGTCCATATCTCGTACTAAATGTCATTTTAGGGATGTCCGTATCTCTTATTTTCAACTGATGGTATCCTGATCGCAAGTCGATCTTTAAAAATATAGACGCACCTTGAAGTTGGTCAAATAGATCATCAATTCGAGGCAAAGGATATTTATTCTTGATTGTAATTTTGTTCAGCTCTCGTTAATCTATGCATATACTCAATGTACCATCCTTCTTTCGGACAAACAAAACAGGTGCTCCCCAAGGTGAAAAACTCGGCCGAATGAAACCCTTATATAGTAATTCTTGTAACTGTATCTTTAGTTCTTTCAACTCACCAAGTGTCATTCTATACGGTGATTTAGAGATAGAAGAAACCCCTGGCTGTAATTCAATCACGAACTCAATTTCACGATCTAGTGGTAATCCTGGGAGGTCATCTGGAAATACCTCAGGATACTCTTACACCACCGATACTTCATTAACAGTTAAACACGATTGTCCTTCGATATTCATTATACTTACCAAATAACAATTCCAACCACTTTCCAGTAACCTATGTGCCCTTGTTGCCGATATTATTGGGAATCTGAAACATTTTCTTAATCCAACAAAAGAAATGACTCTTCTCCCACTGGTTGGAATGTAATACTCTTTTTTCTGGCAATCAATGGTAACACCATATTTTGATAACCAATCCATACCTAATATCACGTCATAATCATTCATATCTAATATAATCAAATCGGCACATAGTTCTCGACCTTCTATCGAGATAATACATCCTCGTAGAATCTGGTTGGTTTATTTCGAATAACCAGAAGGGATTATCACCTCAAAACTAGCTTCTGTTAGGTTAGGTTTTCTACCCAACCTCATCACATACTTAGTGGATGCAAATGAGTGTGTGGCTCCAGAATCAAACAACACGAATGTTGAAATACCAAAGATAGAAAGTTTACCTGTGACAACCGGATTGTCATCAACATCTTCCTTGGTTATTGTAAAAACTCGTGTTGGAACTCTCTCCTAATCCTTCTGCTTACCGCTGTCTGGACACATACTTGTTATATGCCCTTTCTGTCCACAAGAGAAACAGTTCTTTGGGCTTAGGTGACAAACTCCAACATGTGATTTACCACAATTTCGGCATAAGGGTGGTTGTGGCAGTACTCTACCCTGATCAATCCTGTAACGTTTATTAGAACTTTCTTGTTTTGCTCTCCGTCCTTGTCTAGATTGAAAATCAGGTCCAGGTCTTTGATATTGCAATGGTCTTTTCTTATTATCCCCACTCCATTGTGGTACTTGCTTCTGCTGAAACTGACGGCGAACCTCCTGTGCCTGTCTTATCTGCATTTCAACTTGTTCTACAATTTGGGCTCTCTATGCTACTTGAGAATAAGTCACTCCTTGTATCACTGCCATACTCACATCCCTATAGAGCTCGGGCCTCAAACCCTCAAGGAATCTCTCTACCTTCAGAGCTTCAGTACTAACCATATGTTCAGCAAAGCTGGATAACTGTTCAAATCTATGAAGGTAGTCTGTAACGGTCATAGTTCCTTGCTTCAACTGTATAAATTCATTCATCTTTATTATTCTAATAGGAGCCATGAAATACTTATTTCTAAAAATTTCTTTAAACCTCTCCCAGGTCAAACTAGTAACATCTTCGATGCTTTTAACGGTGTCCCACCAATGTCCCGCACTACCTCGTAGGATAAAAGAAGCGCACAACACTTTCTCCATGTCGGGGATCCTGCTGTACTGAAACATGTTATCCAAAGTTCTTAACCAATCTTCTGCTACTAAGGGATCTTTAGCATCCTCAAATATAGGTGAGTTCAGTTTTCGAAATCGCTCACAAACCATTTCAGCATGTTCTGCTCGGGGTTGTGGTTGGTTAACGTCGTCACGTGGCTGTCTTTCCACGTCTCTTTATTGGATAAGTTGTTGGATCTGTTGAGACTGACGCTCAACGAGATCTACTAATCATGTTATGATAGCATCACATTCGACACCAACAACAGGTTTCTCGGGTTCATGAGTTCTTCCCACCCCACTACTCCCACCTTCACCACTTACCATGTTTATATAACAACAAACCGTCTTACACCATATGGCCATTAATAGAGTTTATGATGCACATAAAATAAATAGAATTCAAATAACTTACTGACATAGCTGCGCTCCCAAAGTTTTGAGTCCATATACATAGACAGTCTACAGGACACAAACCATGCTCTGATACAACCCTGACACGACCCCACTTACTGAACCAACGTAATATGAATTTTTTTATATAATATAGTTTGAAAATCTGCGATACATTTTATATATATATATATCATAACATCAACTCCATGCAGCAACACCTTGTTCACACTCATATAAAAGAGGTTCAACAGACTAGCAACCCATAAAAACGTTACTTATTAATCCACCAGTAATATTATATTATATAATATACGATACAACCAGAAGTGACTTAATATTCACAAGCAAAAGCAATTAAAATAAACCACCATCCTGCCCAACAGGTCGTCATCTATGTACATGAGTACTCAAACCCCAGCAGAACCACCGTTTGCTCAGTGCAACCATAATATTATACATTATCAAAATTACCTGCAAAACATAAATTACATGAGATAAAATCACAGTAAGCAGAAATCACACATGGTAATATGCTTCTTAAAGAAAATGTTTCCCATGTATCATCACTTGAACTTCTCACTTGACAACTTGACATTCTCACTTGAAACCCTCACTTGACATCTTCACTTGAAATCATATATTTCGTTTCTAACGCTTGAACACTCACCTAGTCCATTTCTAACACTCAAACACTCACCTAGTCCATTTCTAATACTCAAACACTCACCTAGTCCATTTCTAACACTCAAACACTCACCTAATCCATTTCTAACACTTAAACACTCACATAGTCATTTCTAACACTCAAACACTCACCTAGTCCATTTCTAACACTCAAACACTCACCTAGCCATTTCTAACACTCAAACACTCACCTAGTCCATTTTTAACACTCAAACACTCACCTAGACATTTCTAACACTCAGACACTCACCTAATTCATTTCTAACACTCAAACACTCACCTAGCCATTTCTAACACTCGTTGACTAACCTAGCCATTTCTAACACTCAAACACCCACCTAGCCATTTCTAACTTTCAAACTCTCACCTAATCCATTTCCAACGTATTCATTGGGGTTTTAGTACACCATGTTATCCCCAGCATGCACTCAATATATTCATTGGGGATTCAATACACCCTGTTATCCCCATCATGCACTCAATATATTGATTGGGATTTCAGTACACCCTGTTATCCCCATCATGCGCTCAATATATTTACTGGGGTTTCAGTACACCCTGTTATCCCCATCATACACTCATTACATAGACCGCCACGCGGCCACACTCAAAAAGATACTCATACGAGTAACTTCACTCAACCTCGCACTTACTTCGTTTATATCAATCACTGCACCTATAAATTCATTTTGCAGTAATCACCAATTCATAATTCAAACCGTATAATAGACATAATACCAACATACCATCAAGTACCAATTATTGCATAGTAATACGAAGTTATGCTTTGCAGTTCAAATAAATTTCTACTTACGTGAATTTCTAAAATTTGTGGTTATATCAATTCCTAGTTCATCCCTCGAATTTTCTCGATGACAAATCTAACAATACTCCTTCAATTTGTAATACTCATCTACAAAAAAAACTCCACTGGATGCTCTCTTAGGGTGTGTTTGGTAGGAAAGGTTAGGGTGGATAGGGATAATAGTATAGGCTAATTTGTTGTTTGGTAGGAAGGTTTAGAGCCCGGGATTGCGGAAGGCCTGGGTCTAAGATGGGTGGAATAGGGTGTGCTACAGGGTGGATAATAAACCCACCAACATTGGTGGGTTTACCCTTTTCCTAACAGTTCCAGAATCGGAAATTACCATTTTACACCTACTGTACACAAATTTTGACGAAAAAACCCTTATATTTGCATAAATTACACTTTTGCCATGTTATATATGTGTAAACCCTAGCATTCCACACCTTTGCCACCATCGAACATATCTTCAAGCCGCGGCTACGCCATCATGTCTTCTCCGACAAAGCTCGCGGCTGCTTTCTGGTGAATGTGGCGCTGCCTCCAATTCCAAAACCCAGTTCACCAACGAAGCGTAGTCCAGAAATCAGTAGGTATCCATTCTCCCCCCTTTACTTTGCGATTTCTCAAAGTGTTGCTTAGATACACCTTCTTGTCTTCTTCATTTTGATCTTCGAAATGCATTAAACATTGTTTGGTTTTTGAAACTGAGTTTCGAAGGACGCTGGTGTTGAGTCCAGTGAGCACAATTTGCCCTGAAAAGTTGTACATTTTATATAAACTGAGATCTATTCGATTGAGTCGATTTTTTTTTCAAATACTTGTTCAAATCGGTGCTTGGTTCGAACATTTCATATATTGGGTTTTGTTTATTTCCTGTTTTCCCCAAATTTTTTGCATGAATGCTAAAGCTCGAATATTTTGCATCATTTCTTTCAGTGAATACACCATTCCTTTTGGTTTCTTATTTTCAGGTAATCGGTTTTTGATTGGCAGAGAAGTTCCATACATTATTGCACAGTTTGAGTCTTCTTCAGTAAAGCAGTGTGTGTTAAAGGTATATGAATATGGAAAAATCTGATTTTTATATGAGTTTATGCATTAATTGTCTATTTTATTTTGTCTTTAAATGGGAAATCTTGTGTTTTACTGCTATTTTGAAAAAACACAGAAATAAAGTTCTGATTTTTGGTGGATTTATAAAAAAACATGTTATATTGGTATGTTCGAATCTGTAAAATGTGAGGTTTAAAACTTGTGTTAATAATGTATTTGGATATGCATTACAGTTTCATAAGAATTATCTTCCACAGCCTGTTGTTCTACAGATTAGTTTTGTTTCCTACAAACTCATCATTGTTCTAAAGGTTCATTTTGTTTCCTACAAATTTTGTCTTCTTTCAAACCTGCAATTAAATTTCACATGTTAAAGAATAGGGCAAATAAAAACATTTTCCAAAGAGGATATATATGATAATTTATTTGTCATTTCAAGAAATTTGTGCATGAGATTCACCAGGGCTTTAAAGATTTCATGCATATGAGTTGTATATTGGTTATGAATAAAGTATTTATGTTGGCTGGTTAGGTTTCTTTGCTTGTGATTTTTTGGGTTTTGTATGATGGATTGGAGAGCACATAATTAATATAGAGTTGTAAGAAATTAAGAATATAACAAGTTGAATTACAACTAAGTGCCAATATTTTAATTACAATCTAATCTCTGCCAATATGGTTCATTGATGGATTAATTTATATTGACATGTGTGCTTTTATGATTGGTTTCCACCGTTGCACTCTTCGGCTGCATCTCACTGTGCTGTAAAGTTGCCGAGTGTTGATCCGGAGGCCATATAAATTGTTGTTTTCCTACTTCCAGCTTTGAACCCCAATTCCACAGGTTTGGCATTACATTCATTCATAGTTGATGTAGACTCCGGAAACCAGTCCATTGCCAGTCCATTACTTTTCGCCTTAACATTATGTTATTGTAGTACTAGAACTTGGGTTGCCTGCTGTAGTACTAGGAATTATTTGCATTGTATGTGGTTTTTCTTTTTCATGCACATTGACTTTACACCTTGAATTCTTCATCATGCATTTCTTAAGTAAAAACAATATGCTAGAGTAAAGAAGATCCTCACTGGATTGACTTCTCATTGCATGAAACATGTGCTTGTTTTCAGGAAATACATTTATTTACAAGTTCTATACATAATTGTTTTTGTCATTAAACACGTGTGTATAGGAAATGGATTACTTGGCAAGTTGTTTTCAAACATGAAACCCAGTAGATGTAATACATGTTGTGTTGTCCAAATTTGATTAATACACATTTTGCTTTGAAACATGTCAATTTGGTGCTTAGATTCACATAATGGATGACATATCCACCTTGGAGCTTACTTTTCGTGTCGTTCAAGCACTTAATGCCTCATTCAAGACTATGTTGTTTATAATTGCTTTTGCGGTGAAGATTAGATCCACCCATTTTTCCAACACTCGACTCCATTCGCGCAGACCACCTAAATATTTAATAAAAAATAAAATCACCCGTCAGCTTGAACATGTTCGTTTTTTGACCCTCCTAAGTGATGAAACATGCATTAACCATCTTCGTATGAACCGGGACACTTTCATGCGACTTTGTTACTTATTAGAACATTTAGGTGGTCTTGAGTCAAGTAAACATCTCTCAATCCCCGAGCAAGTTGCCATATTTCTTTCCATCCTATCCCATCATAAGAAAAATAGAGTTGTGAAATTTAATTTTCTTAGAAGTGGTCACACAATAAGCAAACACTTTAATTCGGTCCTTCGGTGCGTGTTAAAGCTACACACTGTACTTCTTGTTCAACCAAAACCCATTGAAGACGATGAGCATGTCGATCGTTGGAGATACTTTAAGGTACCGGTGCAAAATCGACGACTTCTCCTCCATTTTCCTCATATTAAGTCCCAATTCTCCCCACGCATACACACATTTAAATTACGTTACGAATGTTTAATGAATAATTTATGACCCCCATGTATGTAGGGTTGTCTTGGTGCTCTCGATGGCATCTATATTCCTGTCAAGGTTCCTCTTCATGACAAACCTAGATATAGGAATCGAAAGAGTTTCATTTCCGTTAATGTCCTAGGTGTATGCGATCGAGACCTTAATTTCATCTATGTGCTTACCGGCTGGGAGGGGTCGGCCGCTGACGGTCATGTCTTGCGTGATGCCATGTCCCGACCTAATGGGCTCCAAGTCCCAATTGGTAAACTCTTAATTGCACACATTTAAGTCTTTTTTGAAAATATCATTGTTGGTAATACAATTCTAACACATATTGAAATTTAATATTCTCAATTTAAATGACAGGGAATTACTATTTGTGTGACGGAGGTTACACAAATGGGAACGGATTTCTAACACCTTATTGGGGTGTTAGATATCATTTGCAGGAATGGCATCATGCAAACCAACCCCCTCAAACACTTCAAGAATATTACAACCCCATGCATGCTAGAGCCCGTAATGTTATAGAGCGTTCCTTCGGGATATTAAAAGCTCGTTGGGGAATTCTACGAAGCCATTCTTTTTACCCAATTAAGACCCAAAATCACATTGTTCTTGCTTCTTGTTTGCTGCACACTTTCATTCGCACTAATGCATCAATTGACCTGATCGAAAGTGAAGTCCCTGAATACTTTCATAACCCGGACTTTGAACCTCCTAATGACATAGCATACGTTGCCCAAGTTGAGTCTTCTCAAGAATGGAGTCAAGTGAGAGAGAATATTGTCCAATCCATGTGGAATTCTAGGAACACTCATTCTTAGTTCCTCCAAATAATGAGTTTGCTATCTCCTGTAATTTAGACTTTGTAATTAAGGTTCTGTTAATGACTCTTGAATCTGTAAACTGCAATTTACCATGCTTTATTTGCCTCAAAATAATTACAACTGGCTTTCATATTAAGTCACATTTGCCAATTTCATCATATGTTTAAGGTAATTAATATATTTAGGACATTTATCCTTAGTATATAAAATACATCTGTAACCAATATTGTAGATATGTTCAAGTATTTATGTTATCATCTCGAATAATAATTTCCATGAACGTTATGTTATCATTTACACAGAAAAAATTACTTGTAGTCACGTCGAGGAAAATGAACAACATCAATGTCCAAAAGAAAACAAAATCATCCGTAGGTAGCCGACGTACATGGAGTCTTTTTGAGGAGTAACAACTCATTCATGCCCTCAAAGACTTGGTCGTACGGGGCTATAAATCAGACAACGACTTCAGGACTGGATACCTAAATTTGTTGGAACAAGATTTGCTCTAACACTTTCCTGGTACCGACTTGAGAGCTGAGCCACACATCTCAAGCAAAATTCACACTTGGAAGAAAAATTACAATTCCTTAACAACAATGCTTGCCAAATCTGGATTCGGTCTTAGTGCTAGTCACATGATAGACGTAGTAGATAACGTTTGGGAAGCCTATATTAAGGTAAGTTCGACTCATTTAAATGTATGCAGTCTATAATCCTTTCATAATGCTGCCAGGATATTGCATTAATTGCCAAATTTGAGAACATGTACAGATTGAGCCCAATGTCAGGGCCATGCGTTACAAGACATGGCCTTTTTACAATGACTGGGTTGAGATATTCGGGAAGGATCGGGCTACGGGTGAGCATGCTTCGGGTTTTGCCGACGCTATCCAAGATTTCTTGAACACCGGTAACACCGAACCATCCCGATCCTCACCCATGCCATTTCAGACATGCAACGATGAATCATCCACTGATTTCATGTCAAATGTGAATGCCGAAAGCTCAAATACGTCAGCTCGATGTGGCAAGCCGAAGGCTAGAAAGGTGCAAACCCAGATGAATGACCCTTTGTATGAGACTTTAACTGACTACTGTGAAAAGAATGATAAGAACATGACCTCCATTGCAACGGACTTCAACACTCTAACAAAGAAGAAGGTTTTCAAAATGTCTCCATCTGAAAAATGCACATTGGTTTACGACCTTCTCGATAACATTCAATTTCCTAGATACAAGGATCGAGTTGATGTGGGCTTGTTCTTGGCTAAAAACGAATGCGACTTGGATTACTTCCTTGGCGTGCCAGGCGAGGCAAGGAAGATCCTGGTGGAGAACATCATGGCCAAGTTGGACTGATAACAATATTAAATTATGTTATCATATGTTAATTATAAAAACACATGTATGTAATCTAAATGACTTGCCACGTATAACAATTGTAGGCACGTATTTTGTGTAATATTTTGAAGCGGTGTAAAATCTGTATGAATGTTGGCCATCTTTTGGTTATTTGTGTATACATGTTGGTAATATGAATATTAACGAAGAATGGCAAATATTTAGATTATGTATTCAAGACTGGTGAGTATTATATCATGTACTATATTTTAGATTTCATTACATATACTATGTTCATCAAGTACAAATGTTTACTACAAGCTTATTTACATAAATGCATATTGTTATCATATGCTAATGCTCTAAATGTGTATGCATTTGCAGGATGCTGAAGCGCAACAACAAGCTCGACACTTTCCTTCATATCTTCACTCAGGAGGAGGCGGCGACCTTAATGTTCCAGATTCGCATCCTTTTCTGCAAACGCAATGTGAAAGATGCAGTCATCATGAGTAATGTATGTGACACATTGGCGAGGGAGAACTTGAAGAATACGGGCGATCCTCGGTGGACTGAGGAGGCTGTGAAGGTCTTCATAACCAACAACATTCGGTTATATCCTCTATTCATCAAGTACATTAATGAGTCATTTGGACTGAAGTACAACCCCAAGAAGAACCGTGTCTACGTCTCTCCTGAGTATTGGCAAGTGAAGTCAAAGGTATTAAAATTTGATATTCTCGAACAGCTGAAATATAAACTGGGGCAATTATGATTAATAATATACGACGACACATTATTCTAACATCATTGAGTATGGTTGCATAGGAGACGAAGACTGAGACCCTATTCCGAGAATGTGGTTTTCCCTTGTTCGAGGAATGGTCTCCCATACTTGAAGCACACACACCTGCTCAAGCGTTGGCCGTACCTGTCGAATCTTCCCCGATAGCACCGATTGTGGTGAAGGACGAGCCGTTTGAAGTGGGGGCTGTGGATGATGCCGAAGTCCGGCGCCTTCGGCTTCGCGTTAAGGATGGTCCAATCCACGACTCGAAAATATCTACACTTTGAGGGTTTATGGAAGCACGCTGCTACTTTTGGTCTTGTTTTGGATGTACATAGCATGAGGACTTAAGGACCTCCAAACACTTGAATGTGTACCTGTGGATCACCTTTGAACTAGGTAAATATAACCAATGTAATGAACTTGTTAAGTACTAGAAACATGAGCCCACATCATGCAAACAACACACTTTTGAATTGTGGATAATGTGTTGGTTTTGATGGTGGGTCATGTACTCCTCCAATTATGCTAAAAACTTGTATGTTTCCATGGAAGTTAAATCTGAAACTAAACTTCAAGTTAAGTTAATGCTACTATACACCCTTTGAAATGCACTAAATTTTAGAACACACATACTGTGAAGTGGCAAGATGCAATATGTTTTTCAGGAAAATAACAAACATGTACACACAATTTTGTGCCTTAACATTGTAAACAAGTATGCATCCCAATACACATGCTTTATAAAAAGTATTCTGGGAACAATTTAGCCAAAAAACAAGGCCCATTAATTCATATGACTTGTACAAGCACATAGCATGTATGCTGTTAACTTAACCTCAAGTTATTGCCAAGATTGTTCAAATTTGGCAAGTGACTAATACGCACATTGTTAAGCATGAACAAAAAACTCGGCATTACAAATACCCTTCGATCGACTTTCCCTAGCCATGGAAGATGCCAAAACAATGATGAAGGTCAATGTAATGCACAAACATAATAACATATTCATACATCTCCGAAACTTGACTTCACAGGCATGGCTTCTCGCAACCTCTTTCTTCAACTTGACAATCTTTTCAAGGAGCTCAATGGTAACATCTCTCACACGTCCTTCAAGGGCCGGCTCCAACCAAACAAACGTTCCGCAAGCCTCTTTCTAAAGAAGTAAAAAAACATAACATATGTGGAGATCTAATTCGATAACATTTTGGTAAGTAAAAAAATTTGAAATTCACTAAGACATAATCTTACCCCCCAAAAAGGACAAGTCATAAAACGCAGCATGGGATTTTTAATCGTTGCCGATGTTTGAATATGCATTGGGATCATATGCCGACAACGTATCATCCCACCCACCTCATGAGCATTATACATTTCCTTCTCTTGGGGATGTGTATTCCAACTTCAGATCATATACACAGAAACAATGAGTTGGCTTCTGAACATTGCAAGAACACATATTTGAACAAAATAACTCAATAGCTACTCTAATTTCCATTTCAAGACTCATACATCAAGCACCCTTTCATGGACAGAATGGCTAAAATAGTCTACAAGCAACCTCAGTTTATCCAAATCGGTGATACTACTTCTAAAATAACTCATTAATGAGGCAATAAAAGAACAACACTTCAACAATCATGGTAATACAAGTAACTTTATACACAATAACACCAAACAAACACTTTAATTCGGCAAACTCAACAATCATCATACAAATCTGATTTTTAAGCCATGCTTTTTTGGGATTAAGTGTAACAACACGATACGATTTTCATGTGTAATTCCTTCTAACGAATACTGCTTTCATTTGGGGATTTTAGCAACTCACATACGGTGGAGGAAACGTAGCCAACGAGGATGAAAACCCCAAAACTTTTCAAACTTAAATAAAGTAGATCAAACCTGGTAGACATGACCGATCTCAAGTGTGTGTAAATTGCCATTCGGAGATGGCAGCATTCAAGGCTTAGAATGGAGGAAATCCAGCTCCAATGTTCTTCAATGGTTTGTACGATTTTGAGGTGAAATTGAAGAATGAGATCCCCTTTTGTTTTGTTCAATTTCCTTTACAATATACAATTTTGTTTATTCACAAAAATTTATGGTTATTTTAGTAATTTCACATTTTAGTCCCATATTAACTCACATACCAAACAAAAAAAAAAAAAAAAAACAATCCAACTTTAACAAACCTCAAATCATTCATACCAAACATCAAATTTTTAATCAAACCTACATACCAAACAACAAATTTATAATCATGAACAGTGCAATCCCTCATTTTTTATCAGTCTCTGTCAATCCCGACCCTGCTACTGAACGGGCCCTTAAAGTGTGCGTGTGCACCTCTTCCACCATAAGCCTTTTTACTCTGACTATTTAATTCTATAGTTAGCCACCTTTCATCACATTACTTACACGTGTACACATGGATAATAAAAACTTGACACTACATTTTTAATATACATACACACTATACATACTCACGCCATTTACTAATATATTAATGAAATTTCTTTTCAATTCAATGTATATAAAAATGTATGGTGGCACATGTATATACACATATCATATTATGTACATAACTGCACTAATAAATTTTAATTCATTTTCTTTAGTATGCTATATTTAATTTATACTACAATCAATTTGTATTATCCACTCAAATACTACTAAATTCTAAACAAATTATATTACTGTTTTCTCATTAAAGACCATGTAACAACATATAAATAATTAAATATTAAATAGAAAAATAGAACAAATGCTAGATTATAGGTAACACATAAATCTTAAGGAAAATGTTATGCATGTCATATATTAGCCAATAAGTAGTGAGGGGTCTGGGTATCACAAATAGTTTGTTATCCTGCAGCTGAGGCTCCTGACATTTAATGCGCTGATTCGCTTTTTAACTTTTTGAAGATCTTGAGGGGCTTATTTGTAAAAAAATCACCGTCTTTCATTGGGTAACTTGTCCTGATTTGATGTGCCACGTCTTTGGATTAACAGTTACTTCTGATCGTGCGCTTTATGGGTTCCTGCGTGATGATTACTTTTCCAGATGACATATGCTGACGTGTCCTTCAGTATGCTTTGTCAGCTTGCCTACATCAGGGACCTTTTGGCAGGGACCTCTTTCAGTATCCCTTCTGGGCTCCTTTTATGCTTAAAAATTTTCACCTTTTTCCAAGGCTTATTGGCTTCCCCTAAGCTGTATGATACTTAATAAAACTTTATTAGAAGAAGTTATCTTAACTTTATGATGCCCAATTCATTTCTTAGAATCTTGATTCACAAAAAGGTTTTGTGAATATATCAGCTAGCTGCTGGTCGGTGTGTATCTTCTTCAGCAAGATTTCATTCTTTTTCACAAGATCACTAATGAAGTGGTGACGGATATCGATGTGTTTTGTTCTTGAGTGAAAAACAGGGTTGTGTGTAATCGCTATCGCACTCGTGTTGTCACACATGATAGGAGTTTCCTTCTCGGTGATATCGTAATCTCAAAGTTGTTGCTGAATCCACAGAATTTATGCACAGCAGCTTCCTGCAGCAACATATTTGACCGCGCTGTCGTGACACGGTAAAATTAAATAAAATCCTTCCTAACCTAACTAACTAGTAGATAGGGTAAGTCGGAGTTGATCCCACGAGAAGTGAAGATTTAACTATGTTACCTATATTCAATTCAAGAAACAGAAGAAATTGGGGGTTTTAGATTGATTGGTAAATAACACTAAAATTAACTAAAAACCTAGAAAACAAATTAAGCAAGAAATCAAAGGATTGAAAGTATTCCAGTTAACAGTTCAATTATCCCCCAATATCGATTATGCCTTAATCAATGTTACACCCTCTCTCAGATTATCATGAAATTATCATCCCTAGTCTAACAACAAGCTCTGTTAAACCGAATCGTTTCTTAAGATTAGTTAAATTAGGATAAGATCACTAATTAACCCTATTCAATTGAACAACCTAGAATAAGCTCTCTAGATTTAATTCATCAAATGCATTATTCACCAAGATGATAGGATGAACTAGACTCCAAATACACAAGCTCGATTTGATAATCTAGGATTATGCTACCCTAGAGATGCACGACCTCTAGTTTACTGCTAATGAAAATTAAACCACGACAATTAGGATTCATGATTTAAGATTCTAGCAATCAATTATCAAACACTTAACCTAGGTGATCAATCTAAATCAAGCATCAATATTCAAAATCATTCAACACAGATAGCATAATCAATTCCAACCAAACATCGAGAAGGGAAACTGAATTAATCAAAACATAAATAAATATATGGGTTCAAACATCCCTGCTAACCGGAATTGAAGAATTATCCAAGCATCCTTGAAATCGAATCCATGAAAGTAGAATAATAATCCATAAGAAAAGAAACTAATCTATTAAAATAATTCTCTCTCTAGAGTGGCTTGAAGAGAAAGAAAATAAAGATCTCCCCTAATTATGTGTGTGAACATATCTTTTAAACCCTTTTGGAGATGGGCTTAACCCTATTCCGGCCCAAAATCTCGTACACAATCTCGCTGGGCTGGGTTGCAGACGGAACACATTGGCAAACTGGGCTGACACTAGGTGATCCAGTGTGACGGGCTTCTGGGCCCAAACTGTCCCAACTTCGATTTGTGTTCATTTCTCGGCCTATGAACATATCTCTTGATCAAAATATACTCCAAAATTCATGAATAATAGTGAAAATGATATATGAAGTATTTTGATACCAAAAACATATATAGATACGAAAACGGTGCATTCAATCACATAAAAGATTATAAAATCTCAAATCAAACCACAATAAAATGCACATATTATCTACCTATCAATATTCTGCTTTGGCTGTAGAGGTGGCTATTGAAGTTTGCTTCGTGCAGAACTAGGATACTAGGCGATTTCCTAGCATTTGACAGGTTTCGCTGGTACTTTTTCTATCAATTTTGCAACCTGCAAAATCAGAATCAGTGTACCCAATTAGTTTGATTCCTCCATCTTTAGGGTACCTCAAGCCTACTTCTTGTGTTCCCTTTAGATATCGGATGATCCTTTTCGCTGCTGTAAGGTGGGATTCATTGGGAGCGACTTGATATCTCGCACACATTCCAACTGCAAACATGATGTCTGGTCTGCTTGCTGTTAGGTAGAGCAGTGACCCAATCAATCTCCTATATTTGGTGATGTCAACTGCTTTTCCTTCATCATCTTTGTCCAGGCTTCCTGATGTTGGCATTGAAATGCTTACTGTACTGACATTCTCCATTCCAAATTTCTTGATCAACTCATTTGTATACTTCATCTGATTTATGAAGGTTCCTTGATCAAGCTGCCTGACTTGCAATCCAAGGAAGAAACTTAGTTCTCCCATCATACTCATTTCAAATTTGGATTGCATCAGGTCGGAGAACTTTTTGCATAGCTCTTTATTGGTTGAGCCAAAGATGATATCATCCACATATATTTGGACAAGTAAGATGCTATCTTCGTCCTGGATTCTGAATAGGGTCTTATCCACCTTACCCTTCTTGAATCCATTGTCCAGCAGGTATTTTGACAAGGTTTCATACCATGCTCTAGGTGTCTGCTTTAGTCCACAAAGAGCTTTTCTCAGTCTATAGACCATTTTGTCTGCCTTCTCTTCGAAGCCCGGTGGCTGTTCAACATACACCTCTTCTATTAACATCCCATTCAGGAAGACGCTCTTCACATCCATCTGATAAACAGTCAGATTCTTGTGTGTTGCATAAGCTAGGAAGATCCTGATAGCTTCAAGTCTGGCTACTTGAGCAAAGGTTTCATCAAAATCAATACCCTCTTCTTGGCAGTATCCTTTCACCACTAGCCTAGCCTTGTTCCTTACAACTTGTCCTTCTTCATCTAGCTTATTTTTGAACACTCACTTAGTTCCTATTACACCTTGATGGGTAGGTCTAGGAACCAAGTACCAAACTTGGTTTCTTTCAAATCCGTTCAATTCTTCCTACATGGCTTGAACCCAGTTAGTATCTTTTAGAGCTTCCTCAGGGTGCTTGGGTTCTTCTTGAGATATGAAGCAGGCAAACATGGCTTCGTGTGGATTTGATCTTCTCGTTCTTACTCCAGAAATGTAATCTCCAATAATCAGGTCTCTTGGGTGATCTCTAAGCCATTTTCTTTTTGCTTCATCAACTTGCTGAGGTTGCTCTTCAGTTCGCTGATTTCTTTGAGGTTCCTGATTGTTTTCAGGTTCCTGAGTCTGAGTTGGTACCTGCAGGTTAGGGTCCTGTTGGGTCTAGAATGGTGGAGTTCCATCCATATGTTGAAGATTTGGTAACTTCACATCAATATATTCAACACAATTTTTGTTGATGTGAGTTTTGTCCAACTCTTCTTGAAGTTTATCAATGTCAGCCTTACTGCAATGTGGTTCATCGAAGACGACATGTACAGATTCTTCCATAACAAGTGTTCGCTTGTTGAAGATTATGAAGGCTTTGTTTACCGATGAGTATCCTAGGAATACCCCTTCATCTGATTTGGCATCAAAGGTCTTGAGGTACTCCTTCCCATTGTTAAGCACATAGCACCTGCAACCAAAGATGTGAAAATAATTTATAATGGGAGAGTAGCCATACCACAACTCGTAGGGAGTCTTGTTCAGATCCTTGTTGATCAGGCATTTGTTCTGTGTGTAGCATGTTGTGTTAGTTGCTTTTGCCCAAAATCTCTTTGGTAGCTCAGCTTCGGCTAGCATCATCCTTGTAGCTTCCTTCAGGGTCCTATTTCATCTTTCAGCAACTCCATTCTGCTGAGGTGTCCTAGCTGCTGAGTATTCGTGCCTGATTCTATTATTTAAGCAGTAGGCTTCAATAAATTTATTGGTAAATTGAGTTCCTCTATCTGTTCTGATCTTCACTATGCTCTGGTTCTTCTCTGTTTGCAGTCTCTTCAGGAACTCTAGCAGACGTTGCTGAGTATCCGATTTCTTTGCGAGAAAAATCGTCCAAGTAAACCTTGAGTAGTCATCTACCACTACTAAAGTTTATTTCTTCCCAAATATGTTAATCGGTTCAATTGGTCCGAATAGATCCATGTGTAGCATATCTAGTATCCTATATGTAGAACGAAGGGTTTTATTCTTGAAAGAGCTCTTTACTTGTTTCCCATTCTGGCATGCTCCACAGACAGCTTCCTTCTTGTAAACTATGTCAGGTAGCCCTCTGACTAGTCCTTTTCTAGCTTGCTTGTTCATGGTTTTGAAATTCAGGTGACTCATCCTCTTGTGCCACAACCAGCTAGCTTCAGGTGTACCTTTGGCAATGAAACAAGTAGATGTAGTTACTGATTCCCAATCAGCAACATAGATATTTCCTTTTCTTGTTCCTGTAAGCTTAACTTCCTGAGTCTCGTTGTTTTTAATCAGGCACTTGTTGAGATTAAACTCCATGCAGTAGCCTTTGTCACAGAATTGACTTATGCTCAGGAGGTTGTATTTTAGGCCTTCTACAAGAGATATTTCTTTGATACAGGTCTTCCCTTTGATTAGGTCATCAGTGCCTTTTGTGATTCCTTTGGAGTTATCTCCAAATATGACTTTGGGTCCTTTGGAAGCTTTGAAGTTGATCAGACTCCTCTGGTCCCCTTTCATGTGTCTGGAGCAACCGTTGTCAATGTACCATACATCTTTGTTGCTTCCTGCCACATGTTCCTCGTCTTTAGAGTCATCACTCTTGGCCATGAGACATATTAGAGCTTCGTCGTTGGAAGATGAATCCTTTGAGTCACTGTCGGTGGTTGACTCTTCCTTCTTTGGTGTCTTCTTATGTGTAGCTACCTGAGAGTTCTCTACCTCACCGATCAGCGCCCTCAGCTTCTAGCGCTCCTGTCTTTTTCTTTCTTGTCTTACCTTTCGTTCATCTTCAGGATAACGGTGGACTTCTGGACGTGGGCACTCCCTGGCATAGTGACCTGACTTTCTGCAGTTGTAGCACAGGTCGGTAGCTTTGGCATTTAACTTGGGTGACTGCCCCCTGGTTCCAGTTTCATTTCGCTTCGTCCTGAAGCCATCTGTTCTTGAGTTCCTTCTAATGAACTTTTGGAACTTCTTCAGGAATAATGTCATGTCTTCTTCTGCGGTGGCCTCCAAGGTAGCTGTTTGATCTTTGGACTTCTCAGCTTCCTGAGGCTGTCTTGCAGTCAGTGCAATAACCTTCGAGTTGCTTCCTTCAGCTTCTATCTTTCTTCTATTTATGTCAAGCTTAAAGGCTTTGAGGTCTGAGAAGGGATCGAATGTACTCATAGATTTTAAATCCATGGACATTCTCATGGCTGTCGTCTTGCTATCCCATTCAGCAGGAAGGGCTCTCAGCACCTTCATGTTTTTCTCCTTCTGCGTGTAGATCTTATCCAGGGACCCAAGCTCGTTGATGATGGCTGTAAACCTTAGATCCATCTGTTCTAGGGTTTCTCTAGGTAGCATCTCGAACAACTCGAACTTATGGGTAGCTGTAGAGACTTTGTTTTCTTTAGTTAGCTCAGTGCCTTCAAATATTTGCTCGAGATTTTCCCAAATTTCTTTTGCAGTCCTGCACGTTTTCACCTTGCTGAAGGTTTCTTTATCAAGAGTAAGAAAAAGTGCATTTTTGGCCATGTTGTCAAGGTTTGCTCGTCTTTTTTCATTGGTCGTCCATTCTTCTTGTGGTTTCTCCAGCACCGCAGGATGTGGAATGGCTCCATCATCTTCTTATCCACTTACTGCTTCATCAATAGCCATGGTGAACAATGGATTCACCTTTGTGATCTTCGGTGGTCTTTCAGTAATGACATACCACATTTCATCATGCATGGCTGAGAGATGTGCCTATATACGAATCTTCCAATCATCATATTCTTCAATAGAGAACATAGGTACCATATGAGAATCCATATGTAATATTCTATGAAGGAAATGCAAAGCTAGAAAACAGGGATCAGGGATTGATCAGTTAGATCGGACGTTAAATCCAACCCGCTCTGATACCACTTGTTGATCCCAAGTGGTTGTAGGCTTAGAGGGTGGGTGAATAAGTCTACTCAATTTTTCAAACTTTTCTTTTGATACAAGGGATAAGTCACTCAGGCAGGTAGCTAAAGAGCTTACTGTTTTGAAGGTTACTACTTGAGCAGTTACCTTTAGAGGGCTTAAGGAAAAAGAGTTTTATGCACAGCGGAAATTCTTTTTTGACAAAAGCTTCTTTTCTGAAAACAACAGATATGCTTACGAGAGATATACAGCAGGTAAAATCAGATAAGTAATAATAAAGATAGATACAATAGATAATAAAATAGAAAGATAAACACAACAGTTTATAGAGGTTCAAGGGTGGAGTAATCCCTCTACGTCCTTCTCAAGGAGGAACTTTGTTAGGTCAAACGGTTGAATTACACAAGCCTCGCTTAAACAACCTAAACCTAATAAGAACTGTCAGTCTCTCCCACACAGGGTTACTACACAGTGACCAAACTCAACTAGCCCACACAGAGCTCTTGTTCTTCTACTGAGAACGAAAATACTTAATCAGGAACAACCTCCGATCAAGCAACTCCTAACAGTCAAAAGAAAATAAAGAGTTTTCTTCAACAACACAAACAACAAGCTTTAGAACGATGAACTCTTTAAGCTATAGATAGTTTGCTGCTAGACTGGACTTAAAACTTCTAAAGATTTGTAAGGTATCGCATTTGATAGCTTAAGTGCATTTTGATTGTAAGAGTTTCAGGTTTCAATTTGTATTCAAGTTCCAGTCTTCTTGTATTTATAGGCGATGAGAATTCTACTCGTTGGAGGGAGAGCTTCTTTCTTGCAGCTTGTAAGAGGCGATGTGGCCTCTTCTGATTTGTCCGTACATAGTTGTACGTCTCTGTTGCTGCAATCGACATACCCAGTCTGACATTTCTTCAGACTCCCTTTTTGCTTTATTACGTAGCATTTTCTAATTGGTTAAGATTGCGGTTGTGCCTAACGTAAACCTCGTACGCATGTTTCGAGGTAACTGTCTCTTAAGACGGTTACTGATGCCTTGAGTTTCTTCAATCGACTTTTGCTTACTTGTCGTTGATTCAGCCAGCTGACTTAGCAACCTTACTGCAGTGAGCATCCAGTATTCATTCCTAGCAGCCTACTGCAGTGATTTTTATTCACTCATTTTTTCGATTTTCTTTACGCAGCAAGGTCTTCATTCTTCAATCTTGATCATCAAGCCTTGGTGGGTGTCGAAACCAACAAATAATAATTCTTACTCTAATGATATAAAAATTGAGATAACAGTGAGTAAGGTCGAATCCACAGAGATTGATAAATAGGTTATTCTTTTGCAAACTTGTCGAAAATAAAAGATGAGGGATTTTTTGAGATATTTTTATCTAACGAAACTAAGGAACTAAAATTAAATAATAAGAACGCAATGGAATAAAATTCTCTAGCCAAGAAATGAATTCAAGAATGGTTCAGATGTTAATCACAGATGCAAAAAAATGTTCTTTCCTCCTAAGTTAAATTGGTTATAGTCGTTGGTACCACCTAACGACCTAATCTTTCCTTAAGGTTTGATAATCAGGATACGATCTCTAATTACTACCCTAATCAGTAAATAATCCTAGATACCATCTTAAAATTTAACTTACCAATTGCATTAAGATTCAGAAAGACCCAATTCTAGCCAACAAACACACATGTAGGTTTATTTAAACTAGATCATATATCTTCAAAGCAGGGAATTGAAAATCTTTTTATAATCAACTATGCTTATTGCCACAAAAATCAAAACAATTAAACAATTACGGATTTAACGTTCCAATTGACGATATATTATCTTGGCAAATTGACAAAGGATCCTATTTGAACAATCAACCAAAATAATAATAAACGATTCACGCAGAAGATATACGAATAATAAAGAAGAAAGAATGATGAAACTAAATTAGATCTCACAACATAAAAAGAACCAAGTCTCGATTATCTCTTGGATAGAAGATGGAGTTTAGCCTTCCATGGAATTGAAATCTCCCAACTAAGAATTCTGGTTTTAAAACGTAGAATACGAGATAATGCAGAAATAGAAGTTAAATCCTAATCTATATCTGTCTGATAACTACCCCTAATATAATATGTAGTGGATATTTGAAAAATAACTCCTGCAGATCTTAGCCAAATCTTCTTCTTTTTGCAATTTTCGGATGTGTCAAGCGTGCCCACACTTAAAGCTAAGATTTTTGCAGCAATTTGAAGCTAGTCTTTCAGAATCAGGCTTGAATGCTTAGGCGTGCCCACACTTAAAGCTAAGACCGTCGGAGCGATTTAAAGTTAGTCTTTCAGAATCAGGCTTGAATGCTTAGGCGTGCCCACACTTAAAGCTAAGACCGTCGCAGCCATTGCAATCCTTTGAGACTTCACCAAATTTCTTCTAAAAATGTCCAAAATATCTACAACATCAACTAAATCATTATCTTGTTCTGCAAATCACAAATCTTCATCAAAATCAAGAATAAATGATTAATTTACATCTAAAATGAGGGAAAAAACACAATGATTTATATGCATAAATTCAATACCATCAAGCCTCCTGATCCTATACTTAGAGATTTTTACAATAGAATCTAAATACATAGGATCTTAGGCCCTAATCTATTACATATTTTGTCTTCATCAAAATCTATATAATGTTTCTTAGAATGGAGCTCAGTAATCATTCCAATGCTAACATCTGTCAACATGGATAAGTTCAAAGTGGAAAAGCAGTAGATGTTACTGTATACAGAAGATTGATAGGATCACTGCTATATCTCACTGCGAGCCGACCAGATATAATCTTTGCGATAGGAATTTGTGTAAGATATCAATCAACACCAAAAGAAGCACACATAACTGCTGCAAAAAAGATCATAAGATACCTAAAAGAAATCCAAGACATTTGGCTATGGAATCCTAAAGAATGAGGTTTCAAGTTGTTAGGCTACTCAGACTCAGACTTCGCAGGTTGCAAGATCGACAGGAAAAACACTGGTTGTACTTGTCAGTTTTTGGGAAACAAGCTATAGAATCCTGGTTTTGCAGAAAGCAAACATCGATAGCAACCTCAAGAGCAGAAAAAGAGTATGTAGCTGCAGGAAGCTGTTGCGCACAAATACTTTGGATACAGCAGAAACTTAGAGATTATGGAATCTCTGAAAAAGAAACTCCAATCATGTGCGACAACACGAGCGTAATAGCAATCACGCACAATCTAGTGTTTCACTCAAGAACAGAGCACATTGACATCAGACATCACTTCATCATAGACCACGTTGAGAAGAAGGACATATCCC
Organism: Scutellaria baicalensis; assembly: GCA_005771605.1. Taxonomy (NCBI): domain Eukaryota; kingdom Viridiplantae; phylum Streptophyta; class Magnoliopsida; order Lamiales; family Lamiaceae; genus Scutellaria; species Scutellaria baicalensis. The sequence continues at coordinate 6,049,251 of CM016729.1, forward strand.
TTCAGAAGATTCATATAAACGAGCAACTAGCTAACATCTTTACTAAACCTGTAAATGAATCTCATTTTTCTTTTCTCAGAAGAGAATTAGGAATAATTAATATGAATTGTTAATTTTATAACTCTTGCCTATATCTTAGGGGGAAAGTCCAAACTCAAGCACTGAAATCAAAACTCTTCGAAAGGTCACTAGACCACAAGGTCACTGATCGATAGGTCACCGAACTCTTAGGTCACTGATCTTAAGGTCACTAGATACCAGGTTACTAGATCTAAGGGGTATTGATACTCAAGACGGTTAACAGTCAAGGTCACTGGTCGAGTATGCTCCAGCTACTTTGAAAATCAAAGTGGAGCATCGGAAGATTGACGGTTTTTTACAACCGAGACCCTCAAGTTCTTTAAGGGGCTGTTTACTTCATGGGTTTAGGCTGGTTAGGGATTAAAATCCAGCCTAAACCCATGTTTGGTATGCGGGTTAGTGGCCCGGGTTTATAAAGTAAGTGTGGGATTAGGCTGTGTTAATCAGTGGATTGGGCTCCCTTATTTGATGGATATTAAACCCACCAATTTTGGTGGGTTTAATCCAAACCCAACAGGAACAAATATGAAATTACACTAATGTCCTTACTATTCATAATGGAAGTACACTTATGCCCTTCTACTTCCAAAAATAACATTTTTACCACTAGATATATACATCATTTCCCCCAAAATCCTACCCTTTTCCCCCTCAGACTTCTTCGACTGAGCGCTGAGCACCCAGCAATGTTTGGAATCATCAAATTGAAATCATCAAATTGAAATTATTGGAATCATCAAATTGAACTCATTTTTGCTGCTCTGTTTGTATAAAGAAGAAGAAAACAAGAATGAAGAAGATGATAGAAATCAGGCTCGTAAATCACCCTTTTTTTTCGATCCCATCTCCGTCTCTTTCCTCCAAGAGTTTCTCGAATTCTTCACCGTCGGATTCCAACGTCTTCTTCTGCGATTCCTTGGCCTTTATGGCCTGCAGCTTGGTGTGGTTGTAATAGGTGACGCCGAGAAACGTGCAGAGGGAATTGGTGCCGAAGATGATGAAATCGAAGTGAAATTGGGAGCTCTACTATCGGGAATTAATGTGGGGAAGGAAGAATGTCATAAAAATCCGTTTCCATTGAAGCTTCGAAGAAGTAGAGAGTAAGCAGAGATTGAGAAGAAAAAGGTTGCAGGGGAAATGAAATTTGGGGATGAAAAATTATTTTCCATTTTCAAATTAATTTAAATTGCCCATTTTTATTTAATATACATTGAGGGTAAAACTGTAATTTCACACTTTTAATTCATACTAACCAATATACCAAACAACATTTTATAAACAAACCAACTCTACCAAACCTACAAACATTCATAACAAACAAAAATTTAAACTAAACCCACAATATAACCTACATACCAAACAATCAAATTAACACTTTTTTATCCTTGATGAACAGTGCAATCCCACATTTTTTATCAATCAAAACAATCTCACCCACAAAAGTAAACGGGCCCTAAAATTACAGAAAGAACCTCTTGCCAAAAATCTCAACCATCCGATGGAGCGACCTCTGCGCTAAACACTCAAATATCAACTATCGGATTAAGTAATTACATCATCGAGCGGCGAAAAGAAATAAAGGTCACTAACTTTATTGGAAACTGCCATCCTCATTAAATGGTGTGTTGAAGATTCAATCTCAACCACACAATCAAGAAATGCTTCAAATCCCAATTAATTGGGGTCAAAATGTAAAATCAGCAAATTTTGGGGTGCAACTGCATTCTAATTTAATTCAGGGGCTATAACTAAAGTCTCATAAACTTCAGAGTCAAAAATAGGATTTGTAGAAACATTAGGGGCTAAATTATAATTATCATAGGATATGGAAAATTGCAATTTACCCCTTCAATTCAATCAAATTCACAAAAGCATACCCCTAAACTCCTTCTCTGCACGGCTGCACCTATCGTCTACAATGGGCTCATTGTCGGCGACAACTACCACGGACGCACACACGCACACCCATAACAACATACATTCACAGTGTCCCACCATCACAAACCAACCCCCTTTTTCCCCAAACCACCACTCCTGTCGCTGCTGCATCTCCACCCGCAGTTCTCCGCCACCACCGGCGGCAAAGCCTCGCTAGCAACAATCAACAACTCTCCAGCAATAATCCAAACACATTAACGTCACAACACCACACCTCCATCGCCGCTGGAAGTGGTTGTCAAACACAGAAGAAGCCTACACGGCTAAGAAAGAAAGAGAGAGAGAGAGAGAGAGATGGTATTGGTGATAATGCTTAGAATATTTACCATATCTTGTATATCTCTTTAGTTATTCTGTTTCCTTATTTATAGGCACTCTTGTATCTATATTATTCTGGGAATACAATCCTCTACTCAATGAAGGCAATATTGGTTTATCACATGGTATCAGCCTAACTGACTGAACCTTAGCTGTGCCGTCGATCTCTGCCCAACTCCCATCGCCTGTTTCTCCGATGGCCTCCTCCTCATCGACGGACATTCCAACCCTTCCCCTTTCCACCATGATTCATATGGTGAATATTAAATTAACATCCTCCAATTACCTCCTATGGAATGCACAGATAGAGCCCTTCCTCCATACTCAGCAATTCATGCCCCTAATTGATGGCTCTTCGTCCGCTCCCTCTGCCACAATTCTTGGCACTGACGGCATCCGAATTCCCAATCCCGAATATGCAAAGTGGCATTCCAGGGATCAACTACTCAAATTATTCTTGGTTTCTACCCTCACGGAAGAGTCAATGTCTGTGATTATCGGTTGTCAAACCTCGAGGGATGTCTGGACTGCTCTTGCCACCGCATACAGTCATAGATCGAAAGTGCGAGAACTTAGTTTAAAAGACGATCTGTTATCTGCCAAAAAGGGTACCCAATCTGTCGCTGACTATGGCCGCCACTTCAAGACGATCTGCGATCAGTTAGCCGCTATTGGCCGCCCAATCGACAACTCCGACAAGTCACACTGGTTTCTGCGTGGCCTTGGTTCTTCCTTCTCGAACTTTATGGCCGCTCAAATGGCTCAAGACCCTCTTTCGGATTTCAACACCTTGCTTGCCCGCGCACAAAGTCATGAACTTTTTCAGCGCACTATGGATGAACAGCCCCTTGGCCAGGCGGCTTTCGCTGCTGTACATCAGCACCGTGGCCGTTCTTTCTCTCGTGGTCAGTCTTCTCAGGGTCGCGGCAACAATAATCAGGGCCGTGGTCGTGGGCGCGGCCGGAGGAACTTCACACCGAGGTGCTTCTTCTGTCGAGACACTGATCATGATGTTTTTGATTGTCCGAAACGTTTTGATCGTTCTTATGATCGCTCTTGCCGGCCTGCTTCAACTACAAACTCTGCAAACCTGGCCGAAGCTTTCTCGGCAAATTGCAATGTCTCTCCTGCGGCCTCCTCTGACTGGTTTCTTGACACTGGGGCCTCCGCCCACATGACATCTGATGCCGGGTATCTTGACAATGCCGTTTCTTATTCTGGTTCGGACCATGTCACCGTTGGTAACGGTGCGCATCTTTCAATTTCTCACAGAGGCTCTTTCTCTATTTCTCGTGATCTAACATTGCAGGATGTTCTTGTTGTTCCCGGTCTCACGAAGAATTTATTATCTATTAGTAAACTAACGCATGATTATCCTGTGCATGTTCTTTTTGATGCATCTCAGTTTCGCATAATGAATCGGGACACCGGGCAGCTTCTCGCAACCGGCAAGCATGATCGCGGGCTTTATCTTCTGGATTCTGGTGGTAGTGCTCTTGCGGCGGTTATTTCGAATAAAAAGCTGCATGGATCTTTTGATTTATGGCATTCTCGCCTTGGTCATGCCGCACATTCAGTAGTCTCTTTACTTAGAAATCTTGGGCATGTTTCGGTTTCCTCTTTATTGCCTACACCTACATTATGCAATTCTTGTCAGTTAGCTAAGAGCAAAAGGTTGCCATACACTCTTAATGATAAACGTGCTGCTCATTTATTAGATTTAATTCACTGTGATTTATGGGGTCCGTCGCCAGTTATTTCTGCATCTGGATTTAAATATTATACTGTTTTTATTGATGATCACTCTCGTTTTACGTGGCTCTATCCCATGCGTGCGAAATCGGAATTTTATGATGTTTTTATTCAATTTCAACGTTTTGTGGAGACTCAATTTGCACTTCACATTAAGCAATTTCAGAGTGATGGGGGAACTGAGTTTACGAATCATCGTTTACGGTCTCATTTTATTGCATGTGGTATACATCATATTATGTCCTGTCCTCGCACACCTGCTCAAAATGGCCGAGCTGAGCGAAAACATCGTCACATCACTGAGACAGGCCTGGCACTTCTTTTCCATTCCTCTGTCCCGCTGCGGTTTTGGGTGGAAGCTTTCAGCACTGCCGTTTTCATAATCAATCGCATCCCTTCTATTGTGCTTGGAAAAAAATCTCCGTTTGAAATTATTTATGGTCGTGTTCCAGCGTATGATGCATTTCATGTTTTTGGATGCCGTGCTTACCCATGCCTGCGCGACTATGTTTCTCACAAACTTGCACCCCGTACAATGCCATGCATTTTCTTTGGGTACAGTACTCAGCACAAGGGTTATCGATGTTTTGATCCTCTCACTTCTCGCACTTATATCACTCGCCATGCTGTTTTCGATGAGCAATGCTTTCCCTTTGCCAAGGGATACTCCTCTCGGCCCCTCTCTAGTCTTGCAGTTTCAGAATTTCTTGATGTCTCATCCACTCCTATCATGCCCAATCAGCCGTGTTATTCACCTCCTATAGATACTTGCAAGTTGTGTCCCACAGAAGACACTTCTGCCCCCGACGAAGGTGTCCCTGCTCCCGACGAAGATGTCCCGTCTCCGCCGCCCTCCCCTCCATTTCATCCACCGGAAAATTCACCGCTGCCTGTTCCTCCTCGAACGCATCCGATGAGAACACGTTCGCAGTCCGGCATATTCAAACCACGCTACCCCGCTGATCTTGCTCTGATGGCGTCCAGTACACTTTATTCTGCTCTTACCGCTGTCTCCGAGCCGAAAGGTCTCAAATCCGCCTTGAAACATCCGCATTGGATTTCCGCCATGGATGAAGAAATGGATGCATTGCGTAAGAACGGCACCTGGGATCTGGTGCCTCACCCCCCAAACACTAACATAGTCGGCTCGAAGTGGGTTTATCGAACAAAATTCTTGGTCGATGGTACTGTTGATCGACATAAGGCACGCTTAGTGGCTCAAGGTTTCAGTCAGCTTCCTGGTTTTGATTTCACACACACATTCAGCCCTGTGGTGAAAGCTTCTACTGTCAGGATTATTCTTTCTCTTGCAGTCATGCATACCTGGCCGCTTCACCAGCTTGATGTCAAAAACGCTTTTCTCAACGGCTATCTATTGAAGCCCGTTTTCATGGAGCAACCGCCCGGCTACATCGATCCTCAGCACCCAAATTATGTATGTCGCCTTAAAAAGGCTTTATACGGACTTCGCCAAGCTCCTTTGGCGTGGTATCAGCGTTTTCGCACCTTTCTGGTTCAAATCGGTTTTCGGTGCAGCACCGCCGACACTTCACTTTTCGTCCTCAAGATTGGTTCCACGCTTGTCTATCTGTTGGTTTATGTTGACGACATTGTGGTCACCGGTAACAACACTGATGCACTTCGCTCCCTTCTTGCCCGCATTCGCTCCGAATTCGCGATTAAGGATCTTGGTCGCCTGGGTTATTTTCTCGGCCTGGAGGTTTCTTACCCCTCTTCCAGCTTGTTTCTTAGCCAGTCCAAGTATGCTCGCGATATCCTCGTTCACGCTGATCTTATTGACTCTAAGCCAGTCAGCACTCCGCTTGCTCCCGAAGCTTCTTTCACAGCTGCTGGGGAAGTTTTCTCTGATCCCACTCTCTATCGTTCACTCGTTGGGGCCCTTCAATATTTGACCATCACCCGGCCTGACATTGCATATTCTGTCAATACTCTTAGTCAATTTCAGCAGCATCCAACCGTGGATCACTTTCAGGCCGTCAAGCGCATACTCCGCTATGTTAAAGGCACGTTGTCCTTCGGTTTGTCCTTCTCCGCCGGTGATTCGTCCCTTCTTGGCTACTCAGATGCTGATTGGGCTAGATGTGTTGACACCTGGCGTTCTACCTATGGGTACTCTATCTTTCTCGGCCCAAATTTGGTTTCCTGGAGTGCTAAGAAACAGCCTACTGTCTCTCGATCGAGCTGTGAGTCGGAGTATCAGGCTATGGCTAGTGCTTCCGCAGAGTTAGTTTGGGTCACTCATCTTCTTCGCGATTTGCATGCCTTACCATCCGCTATCCCAGTTCTTCTCAGTGACAACAAGAGTGCGTTATTTTTGTCCCAGAATCCCGTTTCCCACAAACGGGCAAAGCACATTGATATTGATTGCCACTTCATCCGGGAACTTGTTGAGCAAGGTTGCTTGATCACTCGCTTTGTGCCATCGTCGCTTCAGCTAGCTGATATTTTTACAAAGAGCTTGCCTCGTCCCCTCTTTGAGATGTTCAGGTCCAAGCTTCGCGTGTCTCCTCATCCCATGCTTCGCTTGCTAGGGGGTATTGGTGATAATGCTTAGAATATTTACCATATCTTGTATATCTCTTTAGTTATTCTGTTTCCTTGTTTATAGGCACTCTTGTATCTATATTATTCTGGGAATACAATCCTCTACTCAATGAAGGCAATATTGGTTTATCACAGATGGAGTAGCGAAGAAGGGAGGGAGAAAATCAAGCCTTCCATGGCCATTTTCCGATGAAAACGGCGACGACGGGGTGTTCAGAACCCATACCCACAACGAGCTCGATAAGCTCTATCATTTGACCCGATTACATATTGAATGGGTGGGTACGGCGCCATCGACTCAGGCGGTGGTGGTGGTTATTTTCAAGAGGGAGAATGGGGAGAGAGAAGAGAGAAGTGAGTTTTCAACCTTTTTCCAATTTCCTTCTCTAAGACCATCTCCAACCTTTTACTCAAATCCAAACTCAAATCTTAATTTTGCCACTAAATTTGCCGCCAAATTTGCCACCATCTCCAACCCTTTAAACTCAAACTGGAATATTCTCTTATAATATTCTTAATTTTTATTTTTCAAATTTTATTTAATATCAAATATTTATTTATTTTAGTTCATAAAAAAATTAACTTAATTGGTTTCAATTATAAAAAAATATTTATGAACTATAAATCTTATTAAAATACCAAAAATATATTATAAAATTCATCACAAATACATATTAATATAGTAAAGAAAATAATCTAGTCATACAACACAATGTAAATAAATAACATAATGGCACAAATTATAACTAACATTCTGAATTGGACCATTTTTCCCAAAGATGTTCGATCAATGCATTTCGAAGTTTGTAATGAGCCTCTGCATCTCTAATTTTTCTATGCCGATGAAGAAAATCTTGAAATGTAGGATTTTCGTGATTTATCATTTCTACCTCTGGAGTTGTCACGTCTCTCGTTTCTACAATCGGAGCACTGAGATCCCGTTCATCCTCGATTATCATATTATGCATTATAATGCATGCAGCCATTATGTCTTGCAAGTCATTTGTCTTCCAAAACCGAGCAGGATTTGCTACAATTGCAAATCGACTCTGAAGAACTCCAAATGCCCGTTCCACATCTTTTGAATTTGTTAGCCACTCACAAAGGATCCTATTATTAGACATTGCTCTTTCATAAATCATTTGATTTTATTTATGAAGATCGAGTATCATCATCTCATAATGATCTCCACCATCATTATCATCATCATCAGAAGAAGAAGATAAATTAGAAGAACTTGCAAAATTCAGATTCATCTTTTGATTTCGGAAGGTACATGAATTGATGAATAATTGTACACAATGTTCATTATATAATAGTTAATAAAAGCACAATCCAATTTATTCATTATGTGAATGTGGCACACAATCCAATTTATCCAATCCATATGCACACAATCCAATTTATCCAATCCATGTGCACACAATCCAATATGTAATAATTCAGAACTTGCACACATTTTGCAAAAACTCCATTTACTGCACAATCCAATCCATGTGCTAATCGACTGGTGTCATGTGCACTATCCAATCTATAAATTCACACTTCAACATCTTTTGAATTCATTTGTTTCTAACTTCTCAGTTCTACAATGGCTTTCCGAAAAGCGTCTTATTCTATTCATGAAGATATACATCTTTGTGATGTGTTTGTTGATATCTCCCAAGATCCAATTGTAGGTGTATATCAATCTGAAAATACTTTTTGGTCACGCGTAGAAGCCAAATATAATTCTACTTTGCCTAACAATATCACTGAATCTCGAAACGTAAAGTCATTGCGTGATCGTGTTACTGTTATCAAAAGTGCAGTCTCAAAGTTGAGTGGATGTGTGGCACAAATTCAACACTCGAATCCAAGTGGAGCTTCAAATGAAGATATTATAAGTTGGTGTTCTTGTTTAATTTATTTATGTAAAGTTCTGCAATATTAACGTTCATATTCTGAATTATGCAGATGTGCAGAGCAAAGATCTTGTTGATGCAAGATCCAAAGTATAAGAAGGGATTTAAGTTTGATCATGTGTTCAATACAATGAAAAATTTTATGGATTCAGGAATTATCAATAGTCAGAAACGCGTTAATTATTCATCACAATTAGAAGCATCAATGTCAGATTCTCCTGCTTTTTCTTCTCCAGGAATAACTCAATTCAATATTAACTTGAGTGATGAAAATGATATTTCTCCATCATCCCAAATGCGACCAGAGGGAGTGAAAAAAGCTAAACATAAAAGGAAAATAGGAGAAGAATCATCTCGTATTATGGAATCCCTGGAAGAAGGAAATAAAATGTTTCAAAATTTAATGGCTGAATCAAACACACGTCAAGAACGAATTTTAGAAGAGATGCAACTAAAAAAATCATTTGAAATACAGAAAAGGGAGGATAAAATAATGTGCATGAATTTGGACAAAATTTTGTGATCCGGTTAGACGTTCATGGTTACAGAGTGAGCAACTCAAAATTATGAGTCAATCTCAGTCTGCAAATTCTGTCAACACTTACGGAGAATATTTTAATGAAATCGGAGGGACTGGAAGTGGTCTACCGGATTACTAAAATCCATATTATATATGGAGTTTAATTGCATTTCATTTATATTTTTATTGTAGTAAATCTAGCATGATGTGTTTTATTAGTTTAAATTTAACATGTTGTAATGCTTATGTGTTTTAGTAAATTTCATTGTAATTTTCGTTAAACATTGTATGATATCTTATCGTATTTCTATTAATTATAATTCATGTTTATATTTATTAAATTATATAATCTACAATATAATGCAATACTTATAGATATATAAATTATATAATGTATCAAATACCAAATATCAAGTATATAAAATCAATACATAAAATATAATAGATCAAAAAACAAATTGTAAATAAATAAAATAAATGAAAAAAAATTTTTGAGTAGTGAACAGTAAGTGGCAAATTCTGTTCAAATACTCAAATTAGAGTTGGCATTTGAGTTGCCATTGGGGCAACTATTTTAACAAATTTGAGTTTGAGTAGTCTTTTAAGGTCTCCCTTGGAGATGCTCTAAAGGGGTGTGTTTGTTAGGAGGGTATGAGTTGACTCAGGTTTGTTAACCACCATAACAACTTGTTTGGCAAAAGGTTTATTGGCCCAGATTGGATTCCGGGCCGAGGTTAAATTGTTGGATTGCAATGGATTATGGGTTAGTTTCTAAAACCACCATTTTTGGTAGGTTAGAACTTGACCCAACAGTAATTTTTGTATGGATTATGGGTTAGTTTCTAAAACCACCATTTTTGGTAGGTTAGAACTTGACCCAACAGTAATTTTTGTTGTTTACCTATTTTACCCTTACTATTCATGACAATATTATCAAATTGTCCTTCAATTTCATTGATTCTACATATCTACCCCACATATATACTCAAACCTTAGTTCATTTGCACATCTATCACCTCTGCTCTTCTCTTCCCGGACGACATTCGAGCTGCCGTCGACACCCGCCCGATGAAATTGCTCGGCGGCCATCGGTGAAGACAAGTCATGAGTTAACTTTCGTATTGGCCAAGGCGAAATTAAACAAACCTATAATCATTCATACCAAACACCTAAATTATAATTTTTTTTATCCCAAATAAACAGTGCAATCCCATCAAAATTGTCAATCCCACAAACACAACCCACATACCAATCAGTCCTTAAATGTATCTTATTTGGTCAAGGTGGGAAAGAGGTTGCTGACTATTCTATTTAGGGTGAGGTGTCATTTTTTGTGGGGAGAGAGAAGGCTTGAGATGTGACAAGGATGGTGAGGATCGGGGTGGAAAATGACTAATGGATCCCCTCTTTGTGGGCTTCCAAAGATATGGACCCTTCTATGCTTGAACAAAGACCCAAGTCAATATTCATTATGGGCCAAGGTATAACTTCTATTTTTTTTGGGCCAAAAAGCATGTCTCTATATAATAGGTCATATTAGAATTATAAATCGAGCCTCCAATTTATTATTAATATCTTGTGTATCATTCATTTGGCTCTTCATTCTTTTTGTTTATTGGGCTATCTAGTTATGCTATACAACTCGTACTATATTTACAATTCATGGGTGACACCCGAAATAAATAATATTTACTATGCACTTTAGGTTAGTTAATATTTATTTCACCTGCTTTACCTATGAAAATTATAATTTAATTAATAATTAATTTTAGGGTGTTATAATAGTACACTTTAAAAATAGTGGAAATACCTGCGTTTACCCATTTTCGTATGTCAATGAACTTATTTACTCAGTTTTTAAAAAATGTACTTTTTTACTCATTTTTTGGACGAAATATTAATAATGCCCTCAACTTAAGTTTATATTTACATAAAGTGGAAATACCTCTGATATCATATCAGCATATTGTGATCACGATATCAGCATATCAGCATATCATGAACACGATATCAGGATATCGTGAACACAATATCAGTATATCAGCATATCATGAACACGATATCAGCATATCGTGAACACAATATCAGCATATTGTGAACACGATATCAGCATATCATGGACACGATATCAGCATATCGTGAACACAATATCAGCATATTGTGAACACGATATTAGCATATCAGCATATCATGAACACGATATCAGCATATCGTGAACACAATATTATATTTTGTATTCATGATATGTTGAATCTTATCTGAAAGGTAGACGCGACTAGAGTTTCTGGACACGAGTCGAGTTTCCTGGATGCGAGTAGAGTTTCTGGACACGAGTAGAGTCTCTTAGATTCTTTTCTTATGTAAATATAACTAAAATTAAGGGTATAATGGAGATTTCACTTTAAAAATTAGGTAAAAAATTTATTTTTCTAAAAAATGGGTAAAAAAGTTCCTTGACTTATGAAAATGGGTATTTTAAAAATCCTCCCTTAAAAATATATTTTAAAGTAAACTTTATAGTTAGATTGCTTCTCAGTATGAAATCTAAATTTTAATTGGAAGATACGAACTAAAATTCTTAAACTAAATTAATAGAATCACGATTAATTTCAATTAAAGATTTACTTTATTCGGGGTGTTACAAGAACTTACTATCCGCTCATCAGTTTACAAAATCGTATGTCTATGGAATTTTTTTCATTCCATTTATTTATAAAAGACTATGTCACGGGGGCGCCATTGACTCGAGGAACATGTAAGGATGGTGTGTATCACATATGCCCGCCTTCATATTTTTTGCAATCTCCATCAAATTTACTGCTCTTGCGGTTCGCATTTCATCTGGCAACTGGCATGCTCGATTCAGTCGTCCATCTATAAAGACTAGTTCTTCAATAATTAATAATTTCCATCTTCAAGTTTCGACTAAGTCCTCTGTTTTGGACAAAGATTGTCTCTCATGTAGTAAATGCAAATCTCATAGACTTTATCTTGTGGACTCTACATTTACTGTTACAGTTTATTTATTCGGATGCTTGGGGACCTGTGCTTGTTCATTCTATTGATGGATATCGCTACTTTCTTTTACTTGTTGATTTGTATAGTCGTTATTGCTGATTTATCCTTTGCAGGCCAAATCACAAGTCCACTCGATTTTTTGACAGTTTCGCACATTGGTAGAAAAACAATTTAATGGTGTTATTCAAAAACAAAAAAAAATCTCTGATAATGGTGGAGAATTCTTGGCCTCAAGGCCTTATCTTTCTGAAAATGACATAAACTGGTTAACTACTGCTCGCACACACCGCAACAAAATGGAATTTCTGAATGGAGAAATCGATACATATTTGATCGGTGTCGCACGTTACTTCATCATTCTAGTCTTCCAACTGTATTTTGGTCTTTTGCAATTCAAACAACCGTTTGTTTGATCAATAGGCTGCCCACACCTATTCTCAAAGAAACAGGGAAAAATTCAATTTTAGTCCATTTAAAAAGTCACTGTCCAATTTTCGTCCACCATAAAAGCGGTTTTCAATTTTAGTCCAATTAAGTCAAAAATCGTACATTTGGTTGTATTTGTTTCCCATGGCTACGACCTTACTTTCTTGGGAAATTGACGTATTCTTCAAAGCCATGTATTTTCATCAGATACTCTACTTCTCAAAATGCATAGAAATGCCTTGATCCGAAAACAGGGCGCATCTATGTCTCTCCCCATGTCAAATTTCATGAGTATCAATTTTGGAACATCAAACACCAGCCCAAAAATACTCCACCCCATGATTTTGATTCAACTTATCAATTGCTTCACTGCATGGATCCTCTCATATTCCACCAACTTTAGGGCAGTTAAGTACTAATATCTCAAAGGTATGTAGTACCTCAAAGGTAAAGGTAAATATGTAATAATGTATGTAATACCTCAAAAGTAAATATGTAATACCCAAATGGGCATATGTAATATATCAAAGATAAATATGTAATACTCAAATGCGTTTATGTAATATCTCAAAGGTTCATATGTAATACCTTAAAGGTAAATAAGTAATACTCAAACGTGTCTATGTAATACCAAATATGTAATATCTCAAAGGTGCATATGTAATACTTATCACTAAGTCATTTATAATGGAATCAGGTGTGCATGAACGCACACCAACTTACATGTGGGCGCGCGTGAAGGTAGTCCACGCATCGGGTTGGGTCGGGGGATCAGTGCCCCGGAGGCGCACAAGTTTCGCCTTCTTTAAAAAAATTAGAAAATATATTGCCATAATTTTGTGAAGAGATATTGTAGTTATTGATATTGCCTAAATTTACATCTTCAAATTAAAAAAGTTTCATAAAAACTCATATGAGACCCTTTCACGAATCTTCTCCGTGAGACGGATCTATTTATTCCACTATCCAATCCAACCCATAATTAAGTTAAGACCAAACACACAGATTTCTTTGATGCACACACCATCGCATGCCTCCGTTGCACTCATTGTCAATTGCAGATACTACACCTATTGTCAACTACAGATGGCAAGAGTGCAAGTGTGTATTGCTTCTTTCATTAATCTTCATTTAATCTTCAATTTATTGATCCAGATTTTCATGTTATGTAAATTCTTGATTTTAGGTAATGCAAGAAGCAATGAAAATGAAGAGTTAAGAGAATATGAATGTGAATAGTGTTAGGTGGTCTTTTCTTTTCCTTTTGCAATTTTCTGGTTTTTTTTTTTTTTTTGTTTTCTTTATTATAAAATTTAAAATAATATGAATAAATGAAAATTAAGAGAAAAGAGGTAACAAGAGAAAAGATGCTGAAAACTTCTTAATGTTAGGCATGGTTACTAACAGTAAGTATGCATTTTAGATCTATAAATATGTTTTTTAAAGTTATAAGTATGCATCTGAATCTATAAGTATGTGATTCTGTATTTTATTTCTCCTTATGATTTTAACGTATGTCTTTTAAAGTTATAAGTATATGTTTCTATATTTTATTTTTCCTTATGATTTAACTTACTGTTCTATATGAAAGTTGTAACTCTTTAAATTAGTCATTCAATACTTAACCCAAAAAAAAACTAACTGAAATGATATTTGTCCAAATATGATAAACTTAATTTATGTTATTCTAATTTATTCACATAATTTAAGAATAAGTATGTCTTTTAGAGCTATAAGTATCTCTGTAAAGTTATAAGTATGTGTTTTTATAATTTATTTTACCTTACGATTTTGGCTTAATGTAAAATTTTAAAATAGTCATTCAATTGCCAAAAGAAAAAAAAGTTATTTGTTCAAAGTGAAGGAACCTTAATTTACTCACCAAATTTAAGTGTAAGTATGTTTTTTAAAGTTATAAGTATTTGTTGCTGTATTTTATTTTTCCTGGCTTAATGTCCGTCGGTTGACACTTAATAAGATATAAAGAAAGTACAGGAGAAGAGAGAAGCTATCCATGCCTAAGCTCAGTAGCTCATTAGCTACTTCAACTCTAGAACAACCTTTAAGCAATTTAGCTATCTCCTACGGGAAGAACTAAACAAATAGAAAGATAAGATAAGGAGATATGGAGAAGCAAGCCGAATCTACTCTCTACGAGGGCGTAGTAGTAGTCTCGCAAGAAAGCGAACTCTATGCACTAGTGAAATAGTGAAAAACCACCCTTTAAGCTATTGGTTTAAGATCTTCACGATCTCCCTTTACTCAAGAGTAAGGCTTTGCTCTATTTCCGTTATCTGCTATCTGCGATCAAGTCTACCCTTTCTGAACGTGGTATACTATTTCAAGGGCGAAACAGCTTTGTCGCGGAGTGGCTAAAGCCTTTCTTCAATTATTCAATATTCAACAAAACAAAGAGGGTACCTGGAAAGGAAAGTTCGGGCTAAAGCCAAAAGAAGAAAGACTTCGCCTAATTCTTTTGAATCCCGGCCCGGTTTCCCCCCACTAACTAATTAGCTTACGACCACTGAACAAACTTGGTTGACGAACATAGTTTATGCGCCGCTAATGTAGCGGCTTGTCGAGCATTTGACAAACTCACACCATCCATTTCAAATAGCTTTAACTACTTTTAGTTATCCCATTAGGTTGATCAAAAAGAAGAAAAGAGCAAATGTCGTATATAACCACTGAGACTTATGAAGAGCCTGGAGGATTCGAACCCCCAGTGTTTTATGCGTCGGTACCCTTCCGCGGTTTACGCTGAAGAGCTGGCATCTACGACATAAGACAAGAAGGCAATGGCTGTCCTAAGACGCCGGAGGATGATTCTCGAGGGCCAATACGAAAGGTTGGTTCGGGATGGGTAGACCCATCTGTTTCATTCGTGTGCAGCCGTAGGGCGCTAATAGTTTATGCTATTAAACTAGCGCTATTAGCTGCGATATTCTATACTCGACGACTCCACACTGCCCTCTAGATCTAGACTAGATTATGGCAGAGTGGAAGACTAGCTACAGGGATAACAATCGAGCAATTCAATGCGTACAGTACACCGTTCACTTCGGTATATAAGCCGGTCCCTACCGGTATCTTCTTATATCTTCTAGCCCTCGGGGAGCTCGCTCGTCTTAACAGACTACGCTCATCCTGCGGGAGTCGGACTCCCTCCGGCTCGTCTGGTGCCTTTTAAGAGACACCAGCCGACTGCGGGCTGCTACACAACCCTTGTCACGAAGGGCTGGACCCCATGTGGCCAAATTCCACAGATCTCAGATCCGTATAATCCATGCAACTGTTGCACATAAGATTAACTCAAATTTATTTAGTTTAGTTAAATTGTGAACAATTTAGGCGTATCCGTGCAACAGTTGCGAGTAACTCCAATTAGTTTAGTTTAGTTAAGTTGTGAACAATTTAGGCGTTTAATTGTCGCATTAGGTACAGAGGGTACTATAAACGCTAGAAAAAACTGTCTAAGCTATGTGTGCATAAGCCGAAGAAAGAGAACTTTCAACTCCATCCCTCCCTTTTTGGGAGTACGGGATGGGGCAGCTACAGGAACAACACCGGCATACCACTCGCTCAAGCACCTGCTTTCGCTTCGTTAAATGCTTTAACTACTTTTAGTTATCCCATTAGGTTGATCAAAAAGAAGAAAAGAGCAAATGTCGTATATAACCACTGAGACTTATGAAGAGCCTGGAGGATTCGAACCCCCAGTGTTATATGCGTCGGTACCCTTCAGCGGTTTACGCTGAAGAGCTGGCAGCTGCGACATAAGACAAGAAGGCAGTGGCTGTCCTAAGACGCCGGAGGATGATTCTCGAGGGCCAATACGAAAGGTTGGTTCGGGATGGGTAGACCCATCTGTCTCATTCGTGTGCAGCCGTAGGGCGCTAATAGTTTATGCTATTAAACTAGCGCTATTAGCTGCGATATTCTATACTCGACGACTCCACACTGCTATAAATCTATACTAGATTATGGCAGAGTGGAAGACTAGCTACAGGGATAACAATCGAGCAATTCAATGCGTACAGTACACCGTTCACTTCGGTATATAAGCCGGTCCCTACCGGTATCTTCTTATATCTTCTAGCCCCCGGGGAGCTCGCTCGTCTTAACAGACTACGCTCATCCTGCGGGAGTCGGACTCCCTCCGGCTCGTCTGGTGCCTTTTAAGAGACACCAGCCGACTGCGGGCTGCTACACAGCCCTTGTCCCCTATCGTGGGGCTAGAAGCTATAAGAAGCTACCGTCCGGTCCCTTCTTATATACCTCTTCTTCATAATAATTATAACTTTTAAATTAGTCATTTAAAACCCAACAAAAAAAGGAAAAAAAAAATTGAAATGATTTTTGTCCAAATGAAATGAACTTAATTGATTGAATTTAAGTATGTCTTTCAGAATAATAAGTATGTCCGTGAAGCTATAAGTATGTGTTTCTATATTTTATTTTTCCTTAAGATTTTGGCATAGTGTTCTATATAAAAGTTGTAACTCTTTAAATTAACAATTTAGCACCCAAGGAAAAAAAAGATGTATGTTAATTTATATTAATCTAATTTACTCACTGAATTTAAATATAAGTACGTCTTTT
The DNA here is from genome assembly GCA_005771605.1 of Scutellaria baicalensis. Lineage (NCBI taxonomy): Eukaryota > Viridiplantae > Streptophyta > Magnoliopsida > Lamiales > Lamiaceae > Scutellaria > Scutellaria baicalensis. The sequence continues at coordinate 6,066,375 of CM016729.1, forward strand.
TAAGCTATAAATATATTTCTGAAACTATAAATATGTGTTCCTATATTTTATTGTTACAATTCTGGAAAACTGAAATTTTGTCTTTTTAAGCTATAAATATATTTCTGAAACTATAAATATGTGTTCCTATATTTTATTGTTACAATTCTGGAAAACTGAAATTTTATCATAGAACAAGTGATCATACTAATGCTTTAGCCATGCACACCATCTCTTATTAATTACAATCGAAAACAAAAGAACTGAGACCAGTTAAAATATTGCAAGAAAATACAAATTAAGTTCATTCTCATTCAGACTTTTATCAAATGGTTGGACTGCTCAATATAAAATGTATAATGAAATTAGCAAACAATTATCCGAACTAAAAACATAAAAAACTGATGATTAAATTAGCAAACAATTATCACTAATATTGTTGCTCTCTTAATGTTTCTACAACTAGGCTTCACAAGAAAACCCAAATGGCTATGGATGGTGAAGGTGAAGCCTTTTCTTGGTCCCAAAAAGGCTGGTAGTAGGCTTAGAGGGGGTGAATAAACCTACTATATTTTCAAACTTTTCTTTTCCTTGGCTCTATTCTAGGATCAGTAACCTTTTGAGAGGTTACTGATCAGAGTGGTTTGCAGAAGCTTATCTCTCGTTGTAGAGTCAAGTAGGAGATGTACAACTTAACTTAGAATAATGCAAGTAAAGCTGTAAGCACACATAGACGCAAGGATATACAGAGGTTCGAAGGTGGAGTAATTCTTATACATCCTCTCTGTCTCTTCTCAAGAAGGAACCTTTGTTAAGTTAGTTGATTTATATAGACCTATCTATTACAACTCACGCTTAACAAGCAAGTAGCAAGCCTTCACACAGATGTTTGCCTACTTCCCCACTGATCCACACAGGATCCTAATCTACCCACCCAGGGTCCTCACTTTCTCTCCTAGAAAGTGGAAAATTCAGCAGGACTCTACTTCTAGCACTGAGTACTCCAAGACAGTACTTTAGAAGGAGTTTGTCTTCTTCTTCTTCAACTGGGTGCAGCAAGCTTGGCCTTCGTTTGCAGATTGATCTGCTGAAGCTTGCTGCTGAACTGACTGACTGAGCATACGTATATTGGGGTGTGGAGTGTTTGAACTTTTCTTCTTTTTCTTCTGCTTCTTCTGAACACTCTATTTTCTTCTATTTTAACTTCCCCCTCTTTCTACGCTTTCTTCTCTGTTTGAGCTTTTCTCTCTTCTTTTGCGCTTCTCTCTACGAGCTTGAATATTTTGTTGTGCTCGTTCTCTTCTCTCTCACTCTAGCTCTTCGTCAGTCTTCTTATTTATAGATTAGGAAATCTGCCCGTTGAAGGTAGGTAGGCTCCCTAATCTATAAATGTACTGCACTCTTGACACCTTCCAACTTTTTACTTTCCACGTGTCCTCTTCTGGTTGGCTTCTCTTCTCTTCTCTCTACCGGTAACTTCTTGTGTTTACCGGTAACTTTGACTTTTCTTCCCATGCCTGCTTTGCAACTTCCTCTTCTTGCTTCACTCTGGGGCTTCCTTCTTTGGCTTACTCCTTCAGGTGGCTTAAGGCTTCTGTAGCATACTGCCCTTGCAGTATGCTTTCAGCATGGTCTCCCAGGTAGCTTCCTGTCTCGCTGTATTCTGCTTTGGTGAGGTCTCTTCCTGTAGCTTCCTGTAGTCATAAGTATTCCTTTTAGTTTACCCGATTCTTCTTCACCATTCTCTTCAGTATCCTTCCTTTGACACTTTCTCTGTTCTTTTAATCTTCTGTAGTAACTCTATTGCAGTAACCTATCCTAAGATTGGTTATGCTTGATAGAGTTACTTAAGGCTTTGTCTCATCAAAACTTAGTTCAAATGTTTCCAACACCTTTGTTGTTGGAGTTGATTGTATATCTCTAAGTTCTTTACCAAAAAACAAGAAATTGTTTCCTTCGTCATTTCTTGCTTGCTCCAAAAGAACTCGTACATCTATCATCCCTACAATCTAAACCTCTAATTTTTGATCTCATATCAGATCATAATAGTTGAATACAATGAAAACTCAAGAATAGGATCCGTGAAACAGTCTCACAAAAGACTAACTCAAAAAGTTTCATCTAATTGAATGTCACTAGGGCTGAAAATCGAACCAAATAGCTCGGTGCTTGATTCGGGCTCGGCTGGGCTGCGTATCGTTTGAGGCTCGTTCATTCTTTCTTCAATCAGAGATTGAGCAGTATTCTTTGTTCGTAAATATTACCGAGCCGAGTATGAACAATCCCATGTTTGATTTGATAAGCTCGTGAACAGTTTGCCTTTCGCGACTCTTCATATTACTTATAATTTTCTCTTCCATCATTCCATTATTATGTGAACCATTAAATTGTTTGAATTGAAATTCTGAAGTTGAGAAGATCCCAAACTCAAGAGTCAACAATCGGAAACATGTGTGAATTTTGATTCTTTGAATGTATCTGATTTTTCAATGATTCAAATCTTAATCTCTTCATCTCATTCTATTCCATCTATAAGTAATTATGTAGGAGCAGCAAAATATTACCATCAATCTTTCTAATAAGAGCATCAATCAGGTAATGCCTATAACATGTTTGATAATAGTCCCAAGTGAGTTTTTTCATCTATTTTCTATCGTTTATTTCTTGTATGCTTTACTGACATGTTTATTCTGTGTAATTGTATGTGTAATTCCGATTTCTAAATGTTTAGTTTTATTCCATAATTTTCTTAACTTCATATTCTACTTTGCAGTTTTTATTCAGCTTTAAATGGGATCTCCTGAAAGCAGCCAAATAGCCAAATTGATGGAGGATGAGCAAAACGTCAAGGACTCCACTGGTAAAAGTAAGATGCAAGGAGACAACAAAACTGATAAGAAGAAGAATGATAAAAAAATATCAACAGTTTGGTCGGAATTCACCATTATTAACACGGAGGATGGTAAGCAGAAAGGAAAATGTAACTATTGCAGTCAACTAATCTCTATCAATTCTCAAGGCTCAACCACCCAATTCATCGTCACATAAAAAGTTGTCCGGTACGTCTTGCTTCTAATAAAAAGCAAAGACTTTTGACCTCTCAACCTTTGGGACAGAGTGATTTTGGAGGTGGCTTAGGCTGCACAATAACTACTTATAGGTATGATAAAGAGAAGGTACGAGAATGCTTAACAAAGATGGTTATTGTGCATGAGTACTCGTTTAGAATGATGGAGCATGAATTCTTTGTGTTGTTATGCAAAACATTAAATCCCAGATTTGGGAAGATATCAAGAGTTACATTAAGGAGTGATTGTATCAAGTTATATGCTTTAGAAAAGAATCAATTAAAGACTACACTTGAAGGGGTTGAAAGATTTAGTTTAACATCTGATTTGTGGACATCTAATCAAAACATTGGATATCTTTGTCTAACATGTCATCATCTTAATTCAGAGTGGGGGTTGCAAAAACGTAGTCTGAACTTTTGTGCAATAGCACCTCCTCACACTGGATTGACTATTTCTGATTGTATTTTTCATTGCCTAATTGATTGGGGAATTGAGGATAAAATATCATCCATCACCCTTGATAATTTTTTGATAAAAGGAAAGTTTTATTTTGATGGAAAAATCTTTCATGTTCGGTGTTGTGCCCATGTGTTGAATCTTATGGTGCAAGATGGTCTGCAACAGATACGAGATGTCATTGAAAATGTTCGTGAAAGTGTCAAATATCTTAAAATGTCATGAATTATTTGTTGTATCATAAAACATGATTTGAGATTGTATTATGAATTAATTTCATGAGATCAAACTCTTCTAACCTCCAAAGTCAAACTTATTTTAATACGTTAATCTGTATTTGTAAGTTAAAGATATCAATCGGTGAAGTTAAGTTTGACGAACCAATTTTTTTTATTCAAATTGTGAATTAATGTAGATTATAAAGAATAAAGATTTTATTAAATTATTATTAAGCTCGCTTGGCCATATATATTATGAACTGAGTAATTTTATTTAATTAGTTTAATTAAATATAATTAATTCTCAATTATAACATGAATTTTAATTTGTAAGACATCGATCACGAATTTTCAGAAAAATTCAATTGCTAAATTACTTCATTCTACGACATATGATCGAACGCTACATCTCGACGATGTTATCTCAAGTTCTTTCCCTATTTCGTCTGTAGTAAATTAATCCCATTATGTAGTTGAAGTTTAACTTAGTGTTGAAAATATATATTTTTGATGTAATTAACCATTTTATTTACTATATTTTCATCAAGCAAAGATGAATTCTCTTTCAATTATTAATCATATATGACAGTTAGTTTATCCACTAACTTGAGGGACCTTTCAAGTAATTAAGCAACAGTAATTAATCATGTTTAGGGAGGCAAACAAAGTTGGAGTAGAGCTAAATATCAAATTTTAGACCCAAAAAGTTGAATAAAAACGTAAAAAAGTTATGTAATTTTCCTCCCTTTTTATGTTACTTTTTGCATTGGAGAAAGCGAAAGCTATTATTTAACACTGGTTTGCATTGGACTTGCCTTTTGGCTAGGCTTATTTTTTGGTACTCAGAAAACTTTTTATCCTTGAAATCATTTATAAATTCTGACATCTTTATTTATAGTTAAATTAGTGCGTTGGAATAATGTTTTTACTTTTAGTAAATATTTGCAAATGGATTTATAGAAGTTATAGTAAGATGTTTAATAATTGGAGTCTTAAGTTTCTCGTTAAAAGATAAACCGAAAAATTAACATAAATAAATATTGAGCAAGTTTGAATATCCAAAAAGTTATACACCAAAACATGTGTACCCGACCCGTGTCCCAACACGATATAAAAGAATGTATTTAATTACAGTACAAGGTATATAAATTCATGCACCCAACCCGACCCGACTCACTTGCTCCTCCTACACGCTATTCCATGCATGTCTCATATGCTAGCACGCGTCTCCAAGCGTCTTGGTGGGTGTGTTCAAACCCACCCAAAATTTGGTCTAGGTATTGTATAGTAATTTATGTTATGTCAGTCCCATCATTGGAGTTTCTAGCTATACCTTATTGACATATTTTTATACAATCATTTATACATTACATATATTTTAGTTATGTTATTCATACTTTTAACTTATGTTAGCTATATCTAAATATATAAATAAAAGTATGATTATGATGACATAAATGTATAAATAATATCACATGACAAAAACTTTTATGCACCTGGTGCATGGATCTAGAATTTATGCATCCGGGTTGACCCGATCAACGCGCCCAAAAATATGTTTCCATGCACGTTTCACGCTCCCTACGCGACTTGGTGGATGCGCTCAAATCCATCAAAATTTGCTCTAGGTATCATATTACATTACGTTAAATATACATTTATGTGATGTTAGACATATATTTATGTACTGTTAGTCATATATTTGTGTCCTGATTTCAAACCCTTAAAATTTCAACTATACATTCATACTTTAGTAATGTTAGAAATATCATTAGTTATATTAGTAATACCGTTTAGCTATGTTGGACATATCTTTATATATTATATAAGGTATGTTTAATATAGTATAAAAGTATGTCTAACATAACATAAGATATGACTAATATATTTAGATTGCAACTAATATCTTTCATACGTTTTAAGTATATTAATTGGTCATACATTTTAGTTATATTAGTTGTACTTGTATATATTGAATAAATGTATGATTATGTTGATATAAAAGTATAAGTAATATTATATAAATGTATGAATAATGTCACATAAAGGTGTCATATGCAAATTGTGCTGAAACTAGAGTTTTTTTTTTTTTAAAGTCAAATTAAGTATAACTAATATAATATAAAGATATGACTAATACTATAATATAATTGTATGACTAACATAATATAAAAGTTATCGATTTTTGTTAAAGTTAAAATATTACACGAGGAAATGATATTTGGACATAAAAGTATAAGACAAAAACTTTTATGCATCAGGTGCATGGATCCTAGATCCATGGATCCTAGATCCATGCACCTGACCCGACCCGCGACGTCCCACGTGCCCTCACGTGCTCCCACTTGTCTGGGCGGATGCGCTCAAATTCGCTTGTTAAGGATACCTTTTAGTTATGTTAAGGATACCTTTTAGTTATGTTAAGGAAACATTTCAGTTATGTTAAAGATACCTTTTAGTTATGTTAAGGATACCTTTGAAATCCTGATTCCAGATTACATACCACGTTATGTTAATAATACCTTTTAGTTATGTTAAGGATACCTTTAGCTATGTTAAAAATACCTTTTGATTATATTAAACATACCTTTAGGTTATGTTAAGAATATCTTTAGGTGATGTTAAGAATACCTTTGAAATCCTGATTCCAGGTTACATACCACGTTATGTTAAGAATACCTTTTAGTTATTTTAAGGATACCTTTAGGTTATGTTAAGGGTACCTTTAGTTATGTTAAGAATATCTTTTGATTATATTAAGCATACTTTTAGGTTATGTTAAGAATACCTTTAGGTGATGTTAAAAATACCTTTGAAATCGTGATTTTAGGTTCCTTTGAAATCCTGATTTGATACCCTTAGAATTCGCTCCAGGTCACATACATTTACGTTATATTAAGGATACCTTTAGGTTATGTTAATGATACTTTTATGTTATGTTAGAGATACCTTTGTGTACAAAATGTGTAACATAACTACGTACCTTATGGGTAAGGTATCTCTAACATAACATAAAAGTATCATTAACATAACCTAAAGGTATGCTTGACGTAGAGTAAATCTATGAAATTTGGGCATAAAGGTATCCTTAACACAACCTAAAGGTATCCCTAAACATTACCTAATGGTATTCTTAACATAACCTAAAGGTATGTCTAACTTAATGTAAATGTATGAAATCTGGGCATAAAGGTATCCTTAACGTAACCTAAAGGTATTCTTACACATTACATAAAGGTATTCTTAACATAACTAAAAGTCATGACAAAAATTGAAAAAAAGTTAGCGCGAAAAAAAAAAAAAAAAAGCGGGTCGGATTACCCGGATCCGACCCGATTGCATGGATCTAAGATCCATACACCTGATGCACAAGAGACTTACTCAAAGTATAATTAATATAAGGGAAAACATCATTTTTCGTCCACTAAGTTAGGCGTTTTCCAATTTTGATCAACTAAGTTTCGAGAATCCAATTTCAATACAGCAACTTCATTTTTTTTTTCCAATTTGAGTCCAATTGCTGACGTGGCAGCCGGAAATTGCCTACGTGGCACCAAACCCTAAGCCCCAAATTTTTCCAACAAAAAACAGAGCCATGTCATCGGCCACGTCATTAATAAAATTAAATTAAAAATAAAAATAATTTAAAATATTCTTCTTCTGCAAATCAATGGACATATAGATACATATATACATCCCTATAAACATATATATATATATATACATGTAAATATGTGTGTGTCTGCCTTTCCCATCTCTCTCTATCTCTCACACTGATCCGCCACCGTCGCTGCTGGGTAGGGCGCCACCAAGAGCGGCGGCACCGTGGGTGTGTGCGTGTGTAGCGCCGCCGTGCCGACGGCGCTGTGTATCGTGGAGTGTGTGTGTATCGTGTGTGTGTGTGGTTTTGAGGGCGTGTGTATGTGTTGGATTTTCTGTGTGTTGTGGGAGATGGTGGCGCCGACGTGTCTGGGGTGTGCCGGCGACGGGACCGTTGCCGGCAGGAGCGGCGGCGGCTGGATGGGGGACGGCGGCTGGATGGGGGACGGCGGCTGAGGGAGGGCGACGGGCAGAGAGGGTTTGGGGGCTGGGATTGAATTTTGAGAATTGGGTATAATTCAAGGGCTTATTTGCAAATTCAATATTTTTGATTTTTAACTATTTTTTATTTCTTTTTTTGGAATTTTTTAATTATATTTTTGTTGACGTGGCCGATGACTTAGTTCCCTTTTTTGCCGAAAAAAATTGGGGCTTAGGGTTTGGCGCCACGTAGGCAATTTCCGGCTGCCACGTCAGCAATTGGACTCAAATCGGAAAAAAAATGAAGTTACTGTATTGAAATTGGATTCTCGAAACTTAGTGGATCAAAATTGGAAAACGCCTAATTTAGAGGACGAAAAATGATGTTTTCCCTTAATATAATATGAAAGTTTGACTAAAGGAAAAAAAAAAAAAAAGGAAAAAGATATGAATATGGATTGACTTGAGTACATGGATTCAAGATCCATACACCCTACTCATATTTATCTTATTCTTAATTTATATAGAAATTTGATTTTCGTTTCATAAATGCAAGGACAATCCTATCTATTTGATTTTGATAGATAGAACCACATTATTGGGAAAAAAAGTAGTGTTGCACAAATATGGCTAATGATCTTCCAAATGACATGATTGAAACAATTCTCAAAGTTATGAGTTCCTCCACTTTGTAGGTTAAAATTGTTCCAAAATTGTGGAATGATAATAGCTTTTAGATTCTATAATTTGTAACTTTCATATTCAACGAATAATTTCATATTTATTTATTTAGATTCATTTTTTTGACATCAAGCTTCAACCTTTATTCAAATAGAGAAACAAATATTATTTCATCCATTCCAAAATAATTATTGTTTTCTCCAAAAAAATTATTCCAAAATACGTATTATTATAATATTATTCCAAAATACGTATTATTATAATATTTGTTCATATTCTACTAAAATTGCCCACATTTCACCCCTTCAAAATTGAATGATATTAATAATCACTGAAAATTTACCTACAATAAATACATTTAAATATAGTTGGAGTTGGATTTCTTAGAGTAGAAAACCAAATGTTTTCTCATCCCAACTATACACGATTTTACATTTTTTAATATAAACTTTGAAATGTTGCATTTTATCGTATGAACGTCTAATTTGATGCATTTTACAGTATCCGTCAAATTATAAACACTGATTTAGGACACGTGTATGCCTATGATTTGTTCAATACCGTAAAATGCACCAAATTTATAAAGTTTATACGACAAAGTGCAACATTTCAAAGTTTATTAAAAAAATGTAAATCATCTATTGTTGGAATGGTGAAAATGTTTTTAACCAATTTAATTAATACACGTAGATATCAAATTTATTCAATCCTTACAAAAATTCTACAACAACATTTCCTTTAGGATGGATTGAGCAATATTTGTGGAACCGGACCGGACCAGCTGGTCTGATCGGTTCAACCGCGAACTGGTCACTGGTTCATTTCATTTAAAATGAAGCCCAGAAAACCGGATCTACGGTCCAACCACATAAAACCGGTCAAACCCAGTCAAAAACAGGTTTAACAAATAAAAACCGATGTAATACAAACTTATAAATTTCATATCATCATACTTTATTTGGTCTTGTTTTCAATGTGGTATAATTTAAATGGAAAAAAAAAAAACATATTCATATTTTTAAGAGAAAAATGTATAATATTACACTGTGAGTTTTCTTAGTTTTTAAAAAACTAGTAGTGTACCCGTGCGTTGCACAGTATGTTATATATATAATTATTAAAAAAATATAATAACATATAAAATGTAATGATTATTATTTTAACAAAAATGTATTGATACTTTTTTAATTTGTATTAGTATAAAGCTAGGTATTTTAACTTTAAATTTATGCCATTATAAATAATTATATTCGAAAATATTAGAAATTTGAAGAATATAAAGTAATATATTAATCTATGGATTAAACAAACAAATAAAAAAAATTATGTCACAACATTACATGGGTTGTGAAATTTTAAAAAATAAATTTAATATCTAAAAATAAGTTATATGTATTAGAAACGTTATGATTTAAGTATTGAGATAAATAAATTTATGTTTTATTGGCATTTATAACTATAAATACACACGTATTTTAATATTTTTTTTTGGTTCAACGCCACATATAACTTATTTATTTTAAATCAAATAAAAAATTATATCAGCTTATCAAATACATGAAAATCTCTCTTGATATCTATTTAAATGAAACAATTCAAAATTGGACTTAATCTACACATTTTGAATAAAAACTTTATGAATAATAATTATAAGATTGATAAGTCAATATATTAGGGACTAAGAATGATGAAATTTTAATTTGTGAAAAACCAGAAAAATTACCTCTATTTAATCCTTTATGCCACCTCAATTAATCAGAATATAAATATAAATAAATTTTGACAACAAATACATATAAAGTAAGAAAGAAAAAAAAAATTTGTATATTTCAAATGAATAAGTTGGTTAACTTGCAATAATAATTTTAATCTAATTTTTTCTATTTGACATGTTTTATATGTGTAATTTATTAGGTACACCGTACACCTATAATATTTTTTTTATTTCTACATTTTAATATCAATTTACAATAAATTAATATTATATATCATAAAAAAGTTTAAAAATGAAAAATCATTGAAGCCCACACACATACATTTCCATATTTCAGTTTGATAAATTTTATATGAATATTAAATTTAATTAAATAATGATTGATTTTATATATTATATATTTAAAATTGATTTAAAATAGGGTCAATTACAAAAAACAACCCCAGCTATCGACTTTTTAAAAATTGCAACCTAATCTGTTTTTTTTTTCTTTTAAGATTGTCACCTAATATTTTTGTGGTTTTGCCGATTGCAAAATTTCCGATCATTTTTCCGGCAAATGAATTAATTTTTTTCACTTTGCAACCCAAACTTTTTCTCTTAATCCAACTACAACCCAAACTTTAATTTTTTTGTCCAATCGCAAATCATGATTTCTTTTTCGCTTCACACTGATATCTTTATGTTATATATATATATATGTGTGTGTGTGTGTGTGTGTGTGTGTGTGTGTGTGACATTTATGTTATATAAGTGTGATCGATATTTATAAAATAAATATTAAGGAAATATTGGTCAAAATTGGTGAAATATATGTAACATCGGTAAAAAATCGATGGAATATCAATAAATATCGAGAAAATATCGGAATATATTGGTAAATATAGGAAAAATAACAATGAATATATGTACTCGTATTTCCATCGATATCGATATTTTCACGATATTTCCGTGAATTTAAGTTACCTATATTTCCACCAGAATCGAAATTTTCATTCTTGGTTGCAATTTGATAAAAACACAAAGTTCAGGTTGCAATTAGATTTAAAAAAAAAAAAACAACAAAGTTTAGGTTGCAAAGTGAACAAATTAATCTCCATTTCGCCGGAAAATTTGCAATCGACAAAACCACATAAAGATTGGGTGGCAATCTGAAAAAAAAAAAGATTAGGTTGCAATTTGAAAAAAGTCGATAGGTGGAGTATTTTTTGTAATTTACCCTTTAAAATAAGTACTTAAAAATAAGATGAGAGATAATAAATATATAATCCCTTATTTCATCTTATTTATCTATTTATTTTTTTATTTGAAATTTCTATACAAAAATACTAAATTGAGTATCATAACAGCTGATTTCTTAAATTAAATATTTATTTATTTGTATTGAATTTCTTAGAATACAATAAATAGGTTTATTTATTTTTATTTGTATTGAGTTTCTTAAAATACAATAAATAGGTTTATTTGTATTGAGTTTCTTACAATAAATACAATATGAAAGCAATTAATAGGTTTCTTAAAATAGTAATTACTTAATAGGTAGATAATTTATTGCAGTTATTTTTGGCAGAATATCCTGCTTTTATATATATATAGATTGAGGAGATATAAATTTGATATTCTATTATATCTATATAATATATGTAAATTTATATGTTATGTCGTACTTTGAAAAATGTTGTAAAATTCTATATTAACAAATATTTTGAACTTACCATTATTATCACCTTTATTACTAAACATGATTTTGTGTCATCATCGTCTATAATTTACAAAAAATTATAGGCAAATGCTGTTGTGCACCAGGTGCACGGATCTGGATTGGTGCAACTGGGGCGACCCGACCCGGATCCGCGCACCTGGATTTTCTTTTTTTTTTTCGCTTCAGACTGTTACCTTTATGTTGTAAAGATGTGACCTTTACGTTATATAAGTGTGACATTTATGTATAAATGTTATGACCTTTATGTTCAGTAACTTAGGAAAAAAATGAAGATTTTCAGGTTTTTTCACTTCAGATTAAGACCTTTATGTTGTATTGTTGTAACCTTTATGTACAGTTCTTGTGACATTTATGTACAAATATTATGACCTTTATAATCCATAACTTTGAAAAAAATTGAAATTTTCAAAATTCAGTGCATTTTAAGGATGGATATATGTGCAGCTAATATTTCATAAACGTAAATATGTACAAATTTTGTTAAAATTCTTCATTTTTTTCTAAGTTAGAGTATATAAAGGTCATTACATTTATACATAAAGGTCACACTTATATAACATAAAGGTTACATGCATATAACATAAAGGTAACAACCTGAAGTGAAAAAATAAAATTCAAAAAAATAAAAATAAATAAAAGTGCGCGGATCCGGGTCGACCCGGACCCGACCCAAATTGTACATATACCAGTTGCACAGGAGACTAACTCAAAATTATAATATAAGTATTCGCTATCTAAAAGTGTATCTCTCGAACCGAGTATCAAATATAATCTCTTGACTCCAATTATGAAATAAATAAAAAACCCAATGGCACACATGAAATTAAATTAATTAAAATGCAAAAGTCCAAAAATACAATTTTTCGATTTTCATTGAAGTAGCTTATCAAGAAATGTGTGGACCTATATGCATCCAAATTCCAATCAAGCAGACAAGTCATAAGTGCTGAAATTTTAACAAGCAACCCCCCACCCACCCCACCTGACCTGTCAATATATATATATATATATATATATATATATAAACACAATAGTTTCCTCAAATAGTAATGTCTATATTTTCCCACCTAAAATATCTTACCGAAACTAGATTTAGATTATGTATATAAAATTCATATATATTGAAATGTTAATTTAGTTATAACCCTTTTATTAATTATTTTTGTTGTTTGATATATTAGACAATCCCAGAATTAAAAGCACAATATCATATACTTTAAATGTTTGAATGTAATTTGATGACGATAATTTATTAGTTTATTTAATCTCTTTAATCTCACCAAATATAGTTTAAAAAAAAGGATAATCTCACTAACTACGTAGTTGTATTTAAAGAAGTTTTTCAAAATTTGTAGTTTATGAATGTTAGTTTATTCTGTAAATTGATTCACACTTCTATTTCTATACTACTCAGTTCGAATAGTCTTACATATATTATGTTTAACATTATATTTTTTTTATATTCACTTTAATCTTAAATAAAGAAAAACATTGAAGATGTATAAATTAAATTGTTCATTCAGCTAAATTCAAATATTTTTATACTACAACTTAGTTATTGAACATAAAATATTTTCAACATATCAAACTACATAATTATGTTTTTCAAATATTTTATTCTGTGTAATGCACGGGTGAAACACTAGTTCTTTTATAACATGACATGATATGATTTGTGATGAGAAGCAATCAAATATGTGAAAATGAAATAAGATATAGGATAAATTTTCAAACTACCCAAATTTATAAGCCAAAAAACTTATTTATCTATTTTTATAAGAAATAACTTTTTTTATCCTTTAGGTAGTAATATGTCCAATTTGCCCTAAACTTAACTACATATTTACATAATGTAAAAATTAAATATAAATACACTAAATACAAAATACAAGTGAAGATATACTAACTAAATATAAAATACAAAATTTAAAATGAAATCCAAAGACAAAATTCCCCCCATTTTAAAAAGTTGAAAATTTATTCCCCCCACACCAAATCATTTACCTCAACACCAAATTTCATTTCCCTATACCAATACTTTCCAGTTTGGCTTTTGAACTGGCACGAGACATTTGAGACTTCTAATATGATATTTTTGATGAATCTATATATAAAAAAAAAAATTCACCAAAACTCCATTGTAGCAACCACTTCAATCATACACTCTCCTACAAAGAACTCTACCATGTGCAATCCTCACCACTAATGACAAATGAAAATTTTAGAATAAAGTTTAGATCTCGCTGGTAAATTTGAAGATGTATTTTGTTGTGGTTATCAGATCAAGATGGAAACCGAGTTGAGTAAAGGAGGTCGAAAAAAGTTGAATGTTATGGAGTGACTTTGAATTTGATGATTTGAAGGTTGAGTGAACCTTCTGAATTTTCTGGTGTGAATAATTGTATGTTCGTATATGCACATTTATGATACGTTCATGATATGGATGTTACAGCGTGTACACGATATGAGTAGTCATCGTGTTCACGATATGAGTAGTCGTCTTCACATTAAACTCGACTCAAGTAATATTACTTGAGTCGAGTTGGACTCGCTGGAATAATTCATTAAGATGATGACTCATGTGTGTATCATGAACACGATATACTTATATCGTGTTCACGATACACACATATCGTGAACACGACTACTCATATCGTGAACACGACTACCAAATGGTGGGTTGCGGGCCGGTCTGCCCCTCCAGCCCGTTTCGACAGTAGTAGATATATACCATATCAACAAGATTATCTTGTTTGATTGAAAAATGAAAGTCCATGATATAAAAAAGGTCCGGTTATATATCACAAAATCTTGTGATATGATTATCCATAAGGTTGAATGGATAACTTATCACATGTATTATTAACAATTCCTAATCAATTTGATACAATCAAGCCTAATTGATATCACTAATCAATAATTTGAAGCAAACACACTCATACCGCGTAATTGGAGCGATGCTTTTCATGCGTCCACGCGCCTCAAGTCTGCGCTCAAATCCTAGTCCCGCATAGATGCCTAACCTTTTAATTATTTCACTTAACATTTCAATTATGTTTGCGTAGTTTTATATTATATATGTTCGTATAATCTTTATGTTATACTAGTTTAACATTTACAGTGAATAATAAGACTATAATATCTCTTAAACTTTTATGTTACAATAATATAACTTTTATGTTATTCTTTAAGAACATAAGTGTTATGATATTTTACATAAATTTAATAGAGTTAAATACTTAAATCAGCCTATACTAACACATCATAAAAAGTGATTCCCTGGACTTCCAGGTGATCGGAAAAGAAAGAACTGGTTGGTAGGTTTTTACACTTTGTAATCTAAATTTTATTTTTTGACAGATTGCAACTTGAAGTCTACGAATTGCAACCTCCTACAAATTTCCCAGCAAAATTGAGGTGTTTTTTTTTTTTTTTGATATTTTCATAGTTGTTGGGGTCATTTTAAAAAAATCAAAATTAAATTATTAGTACTCATATGTAATAAAATTGATTTTTCACCCATAAATCAATTTCTTCAATTAAGGTAAAAAAAATCTTTTATTACATATAAGTTCTAATAATTCAATTTTGGTTTTTCTAAAATGACTCCAACAATTATAAAAATATCAAAAAACTCCTCAAATTTGGAAAAAATGTTGGAGTTACAATTCGTAAAATTCGTGGATTTCAGGTTATAATCAGTTAAAAAATAAAGTTTTGGTTGCAAAGTTTAAAAACAATAAAAATACGGGTTAATTTCATTATTTAACCCAATGTAATATAACATAAAAGTTAAATTGTTATAACATAAAAGATTAACTATATTATATAAATTTTTATATTGAAAAAAGTTTAAGCAATATCGTTTAAAGGTTATGGCATAAGTACATAAAGTGTTGGTCCCAAGTGGTAGTTGGTTTAGAGGGGGATGAATAAACCTACTCAAATTTTCAAACTTTTCTCCAAAATATGTAAAGTTCAGCTCACTACGCAGGTAGCTAGAAAGCTTACTGCACAAATGATACTGCAGTGACCTTTTTGCAGAAGGTTACTGTACAGTTTGAACTTAGCGTTTCATGCAGCTGAAATTCTTTTATTAAGTCTTTTGAAAACACAAGTATGAAAAGATAGTTTTTAATGCAAATGTTATATGATGCTTCAAGATAGATATGCAGAGAGATAGGTATAAAGCAAGATAAACACAAACAACGATATACAGAGGTTCGAAAGTGGAGTAACCCTTCTACGTCCTCTCTACCTTTTCACACAGAGGGAACGTTGTTAAGAGTGTTGGTTTACACAGCCCTAGCTGTACAACAGACACTTAACAAAGAGTGGCAAACTTTTCCACACAGGTTGCTTTTTCTACTCGACTAGTGACCCACATAGGATCCTTACTCTTTCTACAAAGAGCAAAATCTTAGCAGGGAAATATTCCTAGCACTAAGCATTTCTAAAACAGTGTATATAAATGAAAAAAAATATTTGCTTCAACTGGAGGCAGCAAGCTTTCGGAATCTGATTGCCAGTTGCTCTGCTGATGCTTGCTGCGAGACTGAGTGACTGAAACTTAGTAGAGTATGAGAGTTACAAGCTTTTGGACTGTGATCGCGTATTTTTCTTGGATTTTCAGTAGTTGCTTCAGTCAAACTCGTTCTCTATTTATAGCCTTGAAAATCTACCCGTTGAAGTAAGACAAATCTTCAGCATTTAATGCATTTGATCTTCATAGTACACTTCATTAAATGCGGCTTACTTTGGAGCATCCTTCTTGTCCACATGGTGTATTCTAATTTGTTGCTTTTGTTGATGTCTCTACTGGTAACCAGCAATATTCTTCTTGACTCTTGATTTGATTTGATATCCGAGGAATGTTGAGTCAGACTACAAGTGACATAACTGCTCCGAAGTCTTATGTTGTTGTAGAGTGACCTTCATAAGTTGATGTAGTGACCTTCATGCCTTAGTGAATTTTGATGTCTTCTTCCACTTAGCAACGTGTTTTACTTAATCTAGTATATATAAACAGAGAGAGACAAGGAGTACTCTACTTTCTTATAACAAGTATTGATTTATGTCTTGTTAGGATTTATTTTAGTTTTGATGAGAGAAACACTTTATAGTAGCAAGCTTCAGAAGAGAAGCAACCTTGTATATAGGCTTAACTGTAATATTTTCTAAGTATCGGAAGGTCGCTGCAACAAGCAGGAGGAACACTACAACAAGAAGCAAGATCGCTACAACAAGCAGTAAGCTCGTTTCAACAAGAAGTAAGAAAGTTAAGAGAAGTAGGAGCAACCATCAGAAGCAAGTAAGACTTCTGAGAAAGTCTCTTCCAACAAAAGGAATAACAGCAATCTAGTCCTAAGAAGAGTCACCTGATTTGGAACATACTCCGTTACCAGTAGAAACATTCCTTTGAGAACCAATCAGAGATCGACAAGCCGCAACTAACGAAGAACATACCTGCTACGCGGTGCATAAAATGCTAGTACTATGAAGATCAAATCATGTACCTGGAAGATCAGCGCATTAAATGTTGGAACCGCCACTCTTCAACGGGCAGATTCCTAAAGCACTATAAATAAAGATTGAGTGAGAACTGAGATTTAAAAAAGAAATACTGAAACATTTACAATCTATCAAGCTTATTTTCATACCATTCAAAAGCTCTCAATTTTAGTCACTCAATCTAAGTACAACAAGCTAGAATGCAAGCTACAGAGCTCAGACATTCAAAGAAGCTAGCTGTAGAAACGTTGAAGAAATCCTTATCTTTTTATCATAGATTGTGTTATGAGTATATAGTGGAAGGTTCAGAACCTGCTAGTGTTTTTCACTCTTGATGAAAGAGTAAGAGTCCTGTGTGGGCTAAGTCGATCATGTGCGGGTCTTGGTCGGATAGAGCAGCAACCTGTGTGAAGGTTATTTATTGTTTGTTGTGTTATTTGTAATAGCTAGGCTGTTTAAATAAAACTTCATTAACAAAGTTTCTCCTCTTGAGAAGGAGTAAAGTGGACGTAGAGGGATTACTCCACCCTCGAACCACTATACATCGTGTGTCATTTATACTTGCTTACTTTATCATATATTTTCCTGTTGAATTTATTCTCCTGTCATACTGCATCTATATAGCTTTCAAAGGACATTGCTTTAAGGTTTTTCTGCTGCATATAGATCTCTGTATTTAAAGTAAGCTGCTTCTGAGAAACAAGTTGTGAGGCAAGCAAGCTCACTTTTGAACTTAACCTTTCAGAGTAAAAGTTTTAAAAAGAATTGAGTAGGTTTATTCACCCCCCTCTCAACCTACTGCTATTTGGGACCAACAAGTGGTATTAGAGCAGGTTGGACTAAAAACCAATATGCACAGGTCATTCTCCAGATCCCTGTTTATTTTTAAAACAAAAGCATCCTTTTAAGGCATAAACATGGAATCATCTCATCACAAGTTACCTATGTTTTCCATAGAAGATTATGACGACTAGAAGATAAGAATGCAGGCATATCTCTCTCCAATGATTGATGAGATGTGATATATCATCACAGAGGGACCTCCAGTCATCACCAAGCTTAATATAGTATTTGTAAAAGCTGTGGAAGATGCTGCAGGAGACAAATCTGACACAGGAGTAATCCCCCACCCACCAGTGATTGAGAAGTCTGGAGAAGAGTGGACACTTGAAGAGAGAAAAAGAGCTAACTTGGACAATGTAGCTAAAAACACCTTGTTCACCACATTGGACAAGGGCACCTTCAGCAAAGTCAAGACTTGTAAAACTGCCAAGGAGATATGGATCAAGGTTGAATAAATCTGTGAAGGGACTGAGCTCACAAAGGAAAACAAAGTATCCACTACAACTCAACTCTTTGAGTTATTTTAGATGAAGCCAAGAGAGACACTTGAACAACTAGATCTAAGGTTCACTAACATTGTGAACGAGCTTAAATCTCTGGACAAGCACTATACACAAAGGGAGAAAAATATGAAAGTGCTGAGAGCACTACCTGCTGAATGAGATAGCAAGACAACGGCCATGAGAGTCTCAATGGGTCTGAAATCCATGAGCACATTCGACCTTTTCTCAGACCTAAAAGTCTTTGAATTCGATATCAATCGAAGGAAGAATGAAGCTGAAGAGACCAGTTCAAAGGTTACTACTTTAACAGCCAAAGTATCCAAGGATACTGGGAAAACAAGCAGTAGTAAGCAGACAGTGACCTTTGAAGTTGATGCTGAGGAGGACATGGCCCTGCTGATGAAGAAGTTTAAAAAGTTCTTCAAGAACAACCCTAGGACAAACTTCCACAGGAAGAAGCAGACACCTCAAGCACCAGCTGACACAGAAAGCAAACCCACTATAAGTGACACTGACTTGTGTTATAATTATAGAAAGCCAGGTCACTACGCCAAAGAATGCCCCTACATGCAAGTTCATAGATATCCTGAAGAGGAAAGGGCAAAAAGAAGGGAAAATAAAAGATTTGAGAAGCAGAAGATGAGAGCCTTGATAAGCGAGTCAGAAGCTGTTAAATCAGCAAGCACTGAAAATGAGGAAGCAATAGAAGTAACTTCCTCAGACAATGACTCAGACAACTCTACATTTGAAGATGAAGCTCTTATATGTTTGATGGCCAATATTGAACACAACAATGATATCGAGGTAACTTCTGAAACTAGTATTTCAAAAGAAAGGGAAAGACTGAACATGATCACTGCTCTTAGACAGATCATGAGTGACTTTGAGCAGATAAACTCAGCTCATGAGGAGCTTAAGGAAGAGAACAAGCTACTTCTAAGAGAGCATTCTTCTATATCTGATATTCTAGAGTTAGAGAAACTAAAGATGCAAGCATGCAATGACCTTAGAATAGAAGTAAGCAAGCTCAAGCTACAAGTCACTAAGCTAGAAAATGAGAAGAAAAGCTTGATTTCCACTATCAATACCTTCAACAAGTCCTCAAGAGACCTGGATGCTCTTCTGAACATCCAGACTGGGGTATAGTGAGGAAGCTTCAACCTCATATTCAGCAAGAACAGGAGCGCCTAAGTTTGTACTGGGAGAGACCCTTCACCTTGTGGAAGAAATCATAGAGACAGGGGGAACCTCTAGTAAAAACCCAGGTAGCTCTATAGATAAGGGAAATAGACCCCTCTCTGAAATCAGATAGAGTAAGCCTACAGGAAGCAAACGGCTACAGCAAAATCAATATGCTGCAAGTTGTAGCAAGCAGCAACATCAAAGTTGGTTTCAGAGGAAACAACCTCCACCTGCTAGAATGAAGACCTATATGTCGAATTCTAAGAGAGCAAGTGCTCCAAAAAAGTACAACAGACGACCATATCGAAGTGGTATAGGTTACACACAAGCACACACTCACATTTCACAATTTCCTAAGGTTACTAACATATCGAAGTGGTATAGGTTAAACTAATTGTTGTGAAGCAGATTTGGGTTCCAAATAAAACTAACTTCAAAGGACCCGTACAACTATGAGTACCTAAATCTGAGTGATATTTTTGTAGGAACCTTTGCCAGGGAGTAGCAATGAATTATTGTACATTGACAGTGGCTGCTCTAGACATATGACTGACAACAAGGAACTACTAACAAGTTTCCAGGCCATCAAAGGACCTAAGGTGGTGTTTGGAGATGACTCCTGTTGGAAACGTTTAAGTATGTTTTGATGAGATAAAACCTTAAGAAAGTAACTCTAAAGCATAACCAATTTTAGGAGAGGTTACCGCGACAGGGTTACTACAGAAGAAAGAAAGATCAGAGAAAATATCAAAAGAAGGATACTGAAGAAGATGTTGAAAAGAATCGGGTAAACTAATTGGGATACTAATGACTACAGGAAGCTATTGGAAGAGATCTTGCCGAAGCAGATTGCAAAAGCAACAAGACAGGAAGCTACCTGAGAGACCATGCCGAAAGCATACATCAAGGCAGCGTGCTACAGAAGCCTATAGCTATCTGAAGGAGCAAGCCAGAAAAGGAAGCTCCAGAGTAAAGCGCGAGGAGGAAGCTACAAAGCAGGCATGGGAAGAAAGTCAAAAGTTACCGGTAGACACAAGAAGTTACCGGTAGAGAGAAGAGAAGAGAAGCCAACCAGAAGAAGACACGTGGAAAGCGAAAAACTGGCGTGTGTCAGGAGTGCAGTACATTTATAAATTAGGAACTCTACCTACCTTCAACGAGTAGATTTTCAAATCTATAAATAAGAAGAAGACTGAAGACTGAAAGAGAGATACAGAGAGAGAGAGAGAGAGAGAGCGTGCAAAAGAAAAGAAAAGGGCTAAATAGAGAAAAAACTAAGAAGAAGAAGGCGCAGAAAAAAGGGGGAAGACTACACAAAAGAAAAGAGAGCAAAGTGAGGAGCAAAAGAAGAAGAGATAAAAGAGAAGCTCAAACACCCTATACCCCAAAGACGTATAATCAATCTCATAGTCGAGGCAGTAAGCTACAGCCGTTCAACCTGCAAAAGAAGTCTAAGCTTGCTGCCACCGGTTGAAGAAGGAGAAGACAAACCTTTTTAAAAGGCAGTCTTAGAGTGCTTAGTGCAAGGAACGAGTCCTGCTAAGCTTTCCACTTTCTAAAGAAGAAAGTGAGGACCCTGGGTGGGTAGAATAAGATCTTGTGTGGGTCAGTGAGGAGAGTAGGCAAGCAGCTGTGTAAAGGCTTGCTACTTACTTGTTAAGTGAGGGTTGTAATAGATAGGGCTATGTAAATCAACCAGCTTAACAAATGTTCCCTCTTGAGAAGAGACAGAGAGGATGTAGAAGGATTACTCCACCTTCGAACCTCTGTATATCCATGCATCTATATGTGCTTACTACTTTACTTGCATAACTTTATGTTAAGTTGCACATTTTCTATACTAGACTCTTATGAGAGAAAAGCTTCCGCAACCACTCTAATCAGTAACATCCCAAAAGGTTACTGATCCTAGAATTGAGCCGATAGAAGAAGAAAAGTTTGAAAATATAGTAGGCTTATTCACCCCCCCTCTAAGCCTACTGCCACAATATTTGGGACCAACAACTCCAAAGGCAGCACCAAGGGAATTGACAATCTGGTGAAAGGAAGCACATTCATTAAAGAAGTATCCTATATGGATGGACTGAAATACAACTTGCTGAGCATAAGTCAATTCTGTGACAATGAGTACTCAATAGAATTCACCCATAAAAAGTGGCTCATCAAGAACAACAGCTCTGAAGAAGTCAAGCTAACAGGAACAAGAAAAGGAAATATCTATATAGCAGACTGGAACTCTGTCAAGACAGCTACCTGCTTCATTGCAAATAGCACACCAGAAGTGAGCTGACTTTGGCACAAAAAGATGAGTCACTTGAACTTCAAGATAATCAACAAATTAGCAAGAAAAGATCTTGTTAGAGGTCTACCAGACATTGTCTACAAGAAGGAGAACATCTGTGAGCATGTCAGAAAGGGAAGAAAGTCAAAAGCACCTTCAAGAGCAAGCTCAGGAAGTCAACCGACAGAATACTAGACTTACTCCACATGGATCTATTTGGACCAGTAGATCCTATCAGCATAAGTGGGAAGAAATACTCACTAGTTGTAGTAGATGACTACTCAAAATTCACTTGGACGTTATTCCTAGCCAAAAAGTCAGATACTCAACAAAGGTTGTCTGAGTTCCTAAAAAGGATACAAAATGAAAAGAGCCACAATATATTGAAGATCAGAACAGATAGAGGGACTGAATTTACAAACAAATTCATTGAAACCTACTGTACTAACAATGGAATCAAACATGAGTACTCAGTAACAAGGACACTGGCCTCAACAAAATAGAGTAGCTGAAAGAAGGAACAACACGCTGAAGGAAGCAACAAGGACCATGCTGGCAGAAGTTGGAATACCCAAAATATTTTGGGCTGAAGCAACCAACACAACATGCTATACACAAAATAGATGCCCAATCAACAAAGATTTAAATAAAACTACTTACGAATCGTGGTATGGTTATTCACCAAATGTATCTTACTTCCACATTTTTGGTTGTAGGTGTTATATACTGAACAGTGGGAAAGAATACCTAAAGACTTTTCATGCCAAATATGATAAAGGAGTTTTCCTAGGTTACTCCTCTGTAAGTAAAGCCTTCAAAATCTCCAACAAGAAAACCTTGGTGGTAGAAGAATCTATGCATGTGGTATTTGATGAATCACATTGCAGCACAAATGATGTTGAAGAACTATGAGAAACCTTGGACAAAACTAGTATCAAAAGCAAGAAGGTTCAATATATAGATGTGGTTCAACCTAATCTGCTGAATGAAGATAGTGAACCTATATAAACAGTAAGTAGATTGAGTAAATACAACAACCAGTAGATAAGGCTAAGCATCCTACAGAAGCACAAGAATCTGGAAAAGGTCAACAGAATGAGGAATCTCAGCAGATAGTAGAGAAAGAACAACCTGAGATCAATCAACAAGTCATCCAACATGATGAAGCAAGCAGAACTTGGTTAAAATATAATCCAAAGGATCAAATAATTGGAGATACCAAAGCTGGTGTAAAAATCAGGAGAGCTGAACAACATAAAGCCATGTTTGCATGCTTCATATCACAAGTAGAACCCATGAAAATAGAAGAAGCTCTAGAGGATACAAACTGGATCTAGGCTATGCAAGAAGAACTGAATGGATTTGAAAGGAATCAAGTTTGGAATCTTGTCTCAAGACCAACTCATCAGGGACTCATAGGAACTAAATGGGTTTTCAAGAACAAACTGGATGAAGAAGGAGTGGTTGTCAGAAACAAGGCAAGATTGGTAGCAAAAGGTTACTACCAAGAAGAAGGGATAGATTTTGATGAGACATTTACACCAGTAGCAAGACTTGAAGCAATTAGGATCTTCCTTGTGTATGCAGCTCATAAGAACTTCATTGTCTATCAAATGGATGTTAATTGTGCATTCCTAAATGGTCTCCTAGTTGAAGAGGTATATGTGGAGCAACCTCCTGGATTTGAAGATAATCCAGAGAGAAAAGTATACAAGCTAAGGAAAACTATGTATGGGCTGAAGCAAGCTCCAAGAGCATGATATGATACTCTGTCACAATATGTCCTAGACAATGGATTCAAGAAAGGCAAGGTTGATAAAACACTCTTCAGAATCAAAGATGGAGATAACTGTTAGGATGTATACTATAAGCCTAGCTTTTGTATGAACATCTTTTATGCAATGAGAATCATTATGGTCACATGTTTGCATTTTATATTTGTTATATATGTTTATGCAATGTCCAATTAATTTATATTATAGATAACTTGGTGTGTGGTGCCACACAGAAGATCTTGTTATCAGTTTCTTATAAATTATAAAGAGTAGCTCACAACCAAGATGAATTTGGACAAATCATCGGAATGGTTGTAGTGTAGTTTGGTATTAGTCTGTCTTGACTATAAAACTACACTAGTATACTTTGTGTGTATTGAGCAGGACCATTTGAGGTTGTTCGTTTTATTCTGACTATATAATGAACAAGACCTCTGTTATTATGGATGTACGTTCTCTTAATCCCTATATAATAACAGCCACGTATACACAATATTTGTTTCTTTAATTTACCAACGAGTGAGATTTATTTATTAAATCAATAAACTCGGTGAATTGGGAAACCGTATTGTCTATATGGTGTACTGTTGATTATAGAAGGAATCTGTGTCCTAATTATTTAGGATGATGATGTCCCCTTGAGGAGCTCATAAGGATTATCATGTAAACCCTGCAGGTGGATTTAATCCGACATGATAATAAAGTTGAGTCGTACTACTCTTGGAATTAGATGTTAATTAATTAAGTTGTCAGTAACTTATTTAATTAACGGACATTCGATATCTTAAACACAGGGAGATAAACGTGCACATAATAAGAAGGAGCCCATATTAAATATGGGATTGGGACGGTAGTTCAATAATAATTCTTTAGTGGACTGAATTATTATTGATGGGCTTAATTTATGTGCTCGGGCCGAACACAGGATACTTAAGCCCATCAGGAGGCCCAACCCAATTCCTCCTCTAGGTCCCTGATGTAGCCTATTTATAGCCCTTTTTTTCATCAGCGCCTCTCAACACACGCAGATCACAGATAACACGTGATAGTGAGAGAGAGTGCAGAATTGAGAGTTCTCGAAGGATCGTTGGCCACGCAACGTTCGAGAAAGGCTGCAGGAATACATCGGAAGATCGAGAGGTCTAGGGTTACGTAAGATCAGTCTTGGCTCGATTTCTCGTAGACTGATCGAAAGGTATAATTATTTTCTTTCCACTGCTTCTTCTTTATACCTTTGCATGGATCCCGATTCATCAATTGCATAGAGCCGGCGATCGGTCGGTTCCAACAATAACATACTCCTTATACAAATACATGTGGATGTTATATTTGGATCAACAAACAGAGATCTATGCAGAAAGTTTTCAGAACTGATGCAACGAAAATTTGAAATGAGTATGATGGGAGAACTCAATTTCTTGCTAGGTCTGCACACCAACAACTTGATCAAGGTACCTTCATAAATCAGATGAAGTATACAAAGGAACTGAACAAAAAGTTTGGTTTGGAAAATGGAAGCACAGTGAGCATCTCTATGGCTACCTCAGTAAGCATGGACAAAGATGAAGCAGAGAAGCAAATTGATATAACCAAATACAGAAGGCTGATTGGGTTACTTCTATACCTAACAGCAAGCAGACCTGATATTATGTTTGCAGTAGGCATGTGTGCAAGATATCAAGCAGCACCAAAGAAATCACACATGTTTACAGCCAAGAGAATCATAAGATATTTCAAGGGAACACAAAAAGTAGGTTTGTGGTACCCCAAAGATGGTGGTTTCATATTAGTTAACTATTTCTAACTCTGATTTTGCAGGATGTAAGATAGACAGAAAAAACACAAGTGGCACCTGTCATTTCTTAGGTAATAGATTAGTTCCATGGTTTTGCAGGAAGTAGACATCTATAGCAACCTCTACAGTAGAAGCAAAATATGTTGCTGCAGGAAATTGCTGTGCTCAAATTTGTGGATCCAACAACAACTAAGGGACTATGACATCATAGAAAAACAAACTCCCATAATGTGTGACAACACAACTGCAATTGCTATCACACACAATCTTAATTTTCACTCAAGAACAAAACATATTGATATTAGACATCACTTCATACGTGATCATGTTGAAAAGAAAGATACATCTCTTGAAAAGATACACACTGATAAGCAATTAGCTGATATCTTTACAAAACCCCTTATGTGAATCAAGATTTTTCTTTTTAAGAAATGAATGAGGAATTATAAAAATCACCTAAAAAGAAAGCATAAATTAAGGGGGAATTCTTGATATATATCTAACAAACTGTGCAGCAGGAGCAACCTAATGGGTTACTACACAGGTCACTCCTACGAAAGTTATTGCAGGAAGGTGGTTGTACCGCAAAAGCTTACTCCAGGAGACAACATTTATTGAAGAAATATTTATTTCTCCAAGAGTTATACAGAGTAACCTTAAAGTGTTTAAGGAATTATCAAAGCTGGAATAGGAATCAATCAACGACGTGCAAACATTTAATGCAGGAAAACAACTTTTTCAGAAGTTATCGGTGGATTTTGCAAATAAGCCCCTGAACTAAAAGCATACTACGGAAAATACCATGCAAAAATGGCATCAACCTTCAGATCGTGCGTCAGTTCATCTGAAATTCAAATCAGGAGCGTTAGATCTTTCGAAGAGAGAGAAATGCTAATCATCACAAATCAAATCAATCAGGGATTATCCCCATTCATATATATACTTAATCTTCTCTCTCATCTTTCCCTTACGCTTTCATATTTGCAGAAACCCTTATTCTTGCTCTTGCTCTTTCAACTCTCTCTTGCTCTCTATATTTCCAAAGCATTCACCTCATTTTTCTCTCAAAAACTAAAAAATGGCCGGAATAGTTGATGGGAGACTTGTGAACGCTGACATCATCAGAAGCTGCATCGATGCAGGCTGTGAGAAGACATTGATGAAGGAGATCTTGGACTGTCTCCAAGCCACTGGGCTAATGGGGTTGTGCTCAAATGTTCAAGAGCCATATGACGAGAGCTTGGTCGTTAAGTTTTACAAGCGAGCCAAAGTGCAGACGGCTGGACACCCCATTACCTTCAAGATGGAAGGGATATCTCACACCATTGACTGCACCCTGCTGAACAAGGTCTTCGACCTACCAACTGAAGGGCTGATGCCAAGTGACCTCATAGACTACCAGGAGGAAGAGCTTGAAGAGATGTGGATGAAGTTCACAGGAGAAAAGTCTGCCGATGCCATGACGCGCAAATGCTACAAAAAGGAATTTCTTTATGAATACGAAATGCTGCATGATATTTGTTGTCATATAGTGGAAAATAGATCTGGTGCATGTGATAGATGTACAAACTTGAGGTTTAGACTGATGATGGTCGTGGTTAACAAGGAGAAGGTTAACTGGGCTCAATTTGTTCTAGAGAGGTTGGGAGAGAAAGTGTTGAAGGAAGTTGGGAAATAGTCGTATGGGCTGATCTTTAACACCTTGTTGGGATCTTTAGGATACAATCTGAAGGAAGGGAAACCCATTCTGAGGGGGAAGTACCTTGGAGGTGGAAAAATCTTTGCCGGAAAGAAGAAGCAGGCCAAGAAGGCTGCTGTTAAGATGAAGGAAAGTGAAGAAAGCTCATCTGAGGAGGAAGGAGAGAAAAGCCTACCCCCACTCCCACAAAAAACTGCCACAAAGAAAAGCCAGCCCAAACCTAAGAAAACAAAAACCAAACCACCAAAACAACCAAAACTCACTCAAAAGAAACCCCAATTCAAGCCTGAAGTTGTAAAGATAACTGATTCACCACCCCAAACACAAAAGAAACCTCGCTTTATACAACAAGAAACAAAGAGAGTCCTTAGGAGACGGATAATTATACAGGAAGTAGAAACTGAGGAGTCATCCTCAGAACAGTCTGAACAACCAGAGCAACCCACCCTTGAACAGCCAGAAAACTCACCCTCACCCATAATCGAACCAACACCCCAACCTCTACCCCTACCCCACCAAGCCTAGAGGAAGCCCTTCCTGATAAGATCATGGATAGGGTGATGGATGTAGTGAGAGAGGTGACTGCAGCAGTAGATGAGACTGTTGCAGAAGAGCCTAAAGAAGAAGAAGAGGAGGAGGTTGAGGTTGATGAGGGAAAAAGTCAAGGAAGACTTTGAAAAATTGCTGAATAAATTCAAGGAATAGTGGAACAAGAGGCATTTGCTGTATGATATTAATGATCCAGTGTCCAGGGATCAGTGAAGAAGAAGCATGAGCCTGTAGATTGGGTCAGGGAAAATAATCTACATGTTCTGCTGGAAAAGAAGTTTTTGAACTCTGTTGAAAAGAAACTATGGAATGAGTACCTTGAACAAGCCAAGGTTAAAGCCCAGCTTGCTACCAAAAAGAAGAAAGATCAACCTCCAGTTGCTAATGAACCAGCCCCTCTTTCACCGAGATCCTTAAAAGGTAAAACAGTGATGCAAATCAATGAACAGGAGAGTGAGCTCCCTATCTTGGACCCTGCTGCAGATGCTATAAGAGAAAGAGATGAGGAGGCTTTTTTAGGTAAGCAGACAGAAGCCTTTGGGATTCAAGAGGCTACAGAAAGGATGGTGAGAGTAGCTTTAGAAGCCAGCTTAAGAGAAAGGAGAGGCCAACCTTTGTTTCCCAGCTCCAAGTTGGAAAGGGCACTTCCTCAAGTTCAATATTTTCAGAGCTCTTTATCCAGGTTGAACTCCCTCAATGCAGATCCCCTCCCCCAGAGTTTGACGCTCTTGATGAGCAACTGCTGGATTATGGTACTCCTCATACCATAATATTGCAGCCGAGGGTGAAACTGTATAGGTGATGGCCGAGGAGAGGCATGAAGAGGACCCCAATGAACATATATTTCCCGAGATTGACATGATCGATGTAGAGGCAACAGAAGCCGAGATAGAAGAGCTGCGAAATGATTGTGAAAATGTACTTGAACAGACTAGCCCAAAACATGCCATTGTGTCATTCAAGCAGTTTGTTTTATTTGTGCCACAAGTACATCTCTTGAAGAAAGCTGAGGAAAAGGAGATAGAGCAGGTTGTGCTCGAGGAGCAAGCTGCTGAGAAAGAGAAGGAGGCAGAGCAGACTATGCTCAATGAGCAAGCTGCTAAGACTGATGAAGCTGAGCAGGCTGTGTTAGATGAGCAAGCTGCTAACTTGGATGAAGTCACTCCTTCACCAGCTGATCGAACTACATCTGACCAGCCCCAATTTGATAATTCTGATGCCAACAAGCAAGCTAGACAAAGCTAAGAATTAACTACCGTCGAGGAACCTAATGCAGCCACACCGGTTTTAGAAGGCGCAAGAGGAGATAGCTCTGGATCTGACAGTGAGGGATCCAGCAGCTTAAGTGAAAGTGATCTCTCCGCGTCCAGTAGTGATTCAGAAGATGATGCAGACATTGGCACAGATAGTGGAAAGGCCATGGTACCAGCAACCAACCCAGAAACCCCACAAGACTCAAAAGCAACCCCCAATACCTCTCAGAAAAGAAAGTCAGAAGCAGAAGCAAACAGAGAACTTTCCAAAGCCTTGAAACGACTTCAGAAGACGGTCTACAAGTCTTTTGATAAGATGAAGGAGAAATTTAAAGAAGAAGTCTCCAATGTTCAAAAATCCATGCAGACTTTCACACTCACTGTCTCCCACTTCCAGAAAGCCTTAAATGTTTATTTTCTAGGAGCCGATCCTCTCGGAACGGATAAACTGCTTGTTAAAATACTAGTCTTGGAGAAAGCGAAAAAGGAAACTGAGGTCACTGTTATAAAGATAGTCTTGGCTAAGCTCAACAACCATGAGAAAGCCCTCATATCCATACAGACAGAGGTCACTTCTGTTAGGATTTAGTTTAGTTTTGATGAGACAAACACTTTGTAGCAGCAAGCTTCTTTAAAGAAGCAACCTTGTATATATGCTTGAATTGTAATATTTTCTAAGTGACGGAAAGTCGCTACAGCAAGACGGAAGAACGCTACAGCAAGCAGTAAGCTTGCTCCAACAAGAAGCAAAGTCGCTGAAGGAAGTAGGAGCAACCATCAGAAGTAAGCATGTCGCCCAACAAAATCACTTCCAACAAAAGGAATTAGAGCAGCATGTCCTAAGAAAAGTCACCTGATTTGGAACATACTCCGTTACCAGTAGAGAAATTCTTCCAAGAACCAATTAGAGATTGACAAGCTAACTGAAAGAAGACAGGCTTGCTACGCGATGAATTAAATGCTAAGTACTATGAAGATGAAATTTGTACCAAGAAGATCAGCGCATTAAATGTTGGAACTGCTACTCTTCAACGGGCAAATTTCCAAGCTCTATAAATAGAGATTGGGTGTGAACTGAGCTAAGAACTGAACTACTGAATATCAACCATCTTATAAGATTATTATCAGATCTTCAAAAAGCTCTCAGTTTAGTCACCCAATCTAAGTGCTACAAAGCTTGTTGGTCCCAAAACTGTTGTAGGTAAGCTTGGGGGGGTGAATAAGCCTACCTTCTTTTCAAAATTTTCTTTTATCTCTATCAACTCATTTCTCATATCAGTAACCTTTTGGGAGGTTACTGATCAGAGCCAAGTAGAAGATGTGCAACTTTTCAAAGAGAGTACATGTATGTATGCAGTAAGTAAAGACACAAGTATGTATAGAGATTTGAAGGTGGGGTAATCCTTCTACGTCCTCCACTCAGGAGGGAACATTGGTTAAGCTGGTTGATTTACATAGACCTATCTATTACAACCCACCCTTAACGAATAAGTAGTAATCCTTCATACATATGCTTGCCTACTTTCCCTTGACCCATACAGGATCCTACACTACCCACCTAGGGTCCTCACTTTCTCTCCTAGAAAGTGGTAAACTCAGCAGGACATTACTTCTAACACTGAGTACTCCGAGACAACCTTTTAGAGAGGTTTATCTCCTTCTTCTTCAACTGGGTGCAGCAAGCTTGGCCTCCGTTTGTAGACCGATCTGCTGAAGCTTACTGCTTGACTGGTAGACTGAGTGTGTGTCTTCACTTGGGGTGTAGAGTGTTCGAGCTCTTCTTCTTTTCATCTGCTCTAGTTGAACACTCTTTTCTCTAAGGCTTCCCTCTCTTTATGCGCTTCTTTCTTTTAAGCTCTTCTCTCTTCTTTTGCGCTTCTCTCTGTGAGCTTGGATATTCTGATGTGCTCACTTCTTCTCTCTCTTCACACATTTTTCAGTCTTCAGTCTTCCATCTTTATAGGTTGTGAAATCTGCCCGTTGAAGGTAGACAGATTTCCATCATTGATGCGCCGCACTCCTGACACATGCCAGCTTTTCGCTTTACACGTGTCTTCTTCTGATTGACTCATCTTCTCTTCTCTCAACCGGTAACTTCTTGTGTCTACCGGTAACTTTGACTTTTCTCCCAATGCCTGCTTTGCAGCTCCTTCATCTTGTTTCACTCTGGAGCTTCCACTTCTGGCTTGCTCCTTCAGGTGGCTTGAGACTTCTGTAGCATATTGCTCCCTGCAGTATGCTTTCAGCATGGTCTTCTCAGGCAGCTTCCTGTCCCGCCGCATTCTTCTTTGGCGAGGTGTCTTCCAGTAGCTTCTTGTTAGTCAATAGTATCCTTATCAGTTCATCCGATTCTTTTTAATCATTCTCTTCAGTGTCTTTCCTTTTAACACTTT
This sequence comes from Scutellaria baicalensis, assembly GCA_005771605.1. Taxonomy (NCBI): domain Eukaryota; kingdom Viridiplantae; phylum Streptophyta; class Magnoliopsida; order Lamiales; family Lamiaceae; genus Scutellaria; species Scutellaria baicalensis. The sequence continues at coordinate 6,098,021 of CM016729.1, forward strand.
CTCTATTTCTTTTAATCTTCTGCAGTAACTCTATTGCAGTAACCTATCTTAAGATTAGTTACGCATATATAGAGTTACTTAAGGTTTTGTCTCATCAAAACATTCTACAAATGTATCCAACAATTTCCCCCTTTTTGATGATGACAAAACCTTTATAGAAGATCAAAAGATTATAACCACTCCAGCACAGAAAACATATTTAAAGTATGGCATTAAAGGGCATACTACTTTCATACACAAATCACATATAAGTCTAAATGAAAGGACACAAGGAATGAGCTTTTAAGAACAGAAGACATTTTATTTGGATAAGACATTTACAGTGCAACACAGTTAAGCAAAGTACAATAAGCATCCTATCTAGATTCATTCTTCTATTCTTCCTGCTCTTTCCTTTCTTTCTTTTCTCCCTTTAGCTTCTTGCGAGCTTCTTTCTTCTCTAGTTTTTCCCGCTTTTGGGTGCATAGGCCTGCTCCTAATTTGTTTTCCTCTTAGTCTAAAGAGAGAGAGAATTAAATGGTGAGGAGAAGAGGCTTCTTCGGAAGAGAGTAGGGAAGCAGAGGAAGAGATCTGAGAATATGGAGAGAACGACGCAGTAGCTTGCTGCAGCCTTTCCCTCTATATTCTTACCAGCTCCTCCTGCTGTTTGCACTAGCTCAACACATTGGAAGCAAGAATCATCCATAATCCCCTCCAACATTTCCTTATGGATGGGCTGGAATCTTCTCTTCTCCTCCTCTGGAAGACTTTTGATCTTCTATGATCCTTCGCAGTTTCTTTCCCCTTTTGGACATCATAAAAAATAAGCTTAAGCTCGGGGGTGACTGGAGAGAGATCCTTTTACACTCTCTCTGACCTCTAGAGGAGAACCTGGGTGCATACCCTTAAGCTCCCTCGAGACTGAGGTAAGAGGGGAATACTAGAAGATCAAATTTTTTGAAAAAGATTTGTTTAGCAAGAATTAAGCATGAGAGGCGACAGTTTGCGATTTGAGTTGTGCTTGGTTGATTATTTGCAGAGAAGGTGTTCTTTGGAAGGAATGAAGAGAAAGATTTCCAATAATCGGGTTCCATGATGCTCAGGGATAAGAGAGAGAGAGAGAGAGAGAGAGAGAGAGAGAGAGAGAGGATATCTTTTTATGTTTTATGAAGAATACGAGTGCATGTATTTATAGGGTTAGAAATACTCCATATTGCAGTTAGATCTTCAAGGATCTCATTAACTACTCCGTCGGTTTCCAATAAAGGTGTTGACAGTTTCCACAATTTTATGTCTTTTCTCCTTTGTTTGAGATGACGTGGTCAACTGCTGGATCTCCACCTTTGGATTCTTCTGATCGTGTGGCTATCATTCTTTTAGGGTTCTGAAAAGGTAGTCTATTCCTGGAAAGGTGATCCACTTTTTATGCTCGCACGTTACCGAATTTTTTTCAGTAACTACTCTATCTTGTAACTTCCAAGTGATCTCCTTTTCCAGTGACATGTTGATAAATTCTGATGTCAAGTAACCTAGTATCCAGTTCATTGATGTCTAGCATCCTGATACCTAGTGACCTGGTGTTCAACGATCTAGTGTCCAGCATCCTGGTACTTAGCATCCTGGTGTTAGTGACCTAGTGTTCAGCGATCTAGTATCTAGCCCCTGGTATCTAGCATCCTGATATCTAGTGTCCTGCTATCCAGCGACCTAATCTCCAGTTAGCCTGGTATCTAGCATCCTGATGTCCAGCATCCTGCTATCCAGTGACATAGTATTCAATGTCCTAGTGTCTAGCGTTCTTTCTTCAGAATTTATCTTTTCTTTGAGTTATTCTACCTTTTCTATTGACTTAATTAAAAGTGCTCTGATTTCTAGTAGCTTAGCATCTAGTAGCTCGGTGTCTAGTGTCTTGGTGTACAACGTCCTGTTATCCCATGACCTAGTATCCAGCAATCTGATGTTCAGCATCCTATAATCAGAGTTTTGTCATTTTGTCAATTGTTCCCCCTAAATTCATTATTCATTTGTCAGAGGTACCTGCAAAATAAGTTTTCTCGTTTAGGTACTCACACAAGGTATGAGTCCTTCACGGTTAATGTTCCTTTCAGGAGCTTGGACTTTCTTTACAGCCCATGGTTACTATAGAGAGAGTTTGACTCCTTCAAGACTTTTCAAGAGCAACAATAATAGTGTGTGCAGGTGTCTTCTTACTATATCTCTTTAGAGTGTTAACTCTTTTGGATATGGAAATGATAAATAGAGATAACAGTAAGGATGACAATTTTTTTTTTAAGTTGCTGTTCTGCTTGATGATCGATTTGTTGCAGACTTTTTACAGCATACCCATATTTGGGTTACTCCAAGGATTTTAACCTTTTTGCTTACAAAGTTTCCTTGATTTGTACTAGAAGTTCCCCCTTACTTTATGATCTTCTCTTTTTAAGAAATGGGGTCACTAACAGTACTATTACAGGTTACTTTGAGGCTTGCATGAGAAGGTGAAGCATTTTAATATGAAAATAAGCGTGCTGACTTCCTTCTCATTTTTAAGGTCAAGTGACAACATTTAAAATTCATTTTCTTAGTGTTTAGTCACTTGAGTTACTTAACAGACTAAACATGATTATGACAAAAAATAAATAAAACAGGAACGAGATACCTGGTCATTGTTGTCTTTTTGAAAGAGTAGGTCCTCTTTCATTCCTTGTTTTCTGTCTGGAGTTTGGAGTGAGCTTCTTCTTCTTACTCCTTTGCTTGACATCCTCAGCATTTTCTTCCATGGTTGATTGCTTGTTGATGTCAGCTTCTTCTGTATGCTCGACAACATGTCTTCTTTGTTGATCAGCTCCATGTTGGTCTTTTTCGTGATAAGTAAGGACTTTGCTCCTTGTGTATAGCATCCTTCTTCGCAGTCCTTCCTTCCGTAGCTTGCTGTTCCCCCTCAAGAACAACTTTTCTTTACAACTTAGATTGATTTTCTACATCTTTTAGCTAGTGGTGGTCTTCACATCAATCATATCCTTTTAGAGCAAAAAACATTGAAATGATCTTTGATGTGAGGGTGAGAGAGAGAGAGAGAGAGAGAGATTTTAGAGAGAGGTTTTTTCACAGATGGGATCTGGATAGATCAGTTAGATCCTTTGTTTCATCCATCTGCTTTGATACCACTTGTTGGTATCAGATTGACCATTGAGCAAGGATGAATAATCCACCGGCTCTGATACAGCTTGTTGGTATCAGATAGATCAGCTAGTGAATGGTCAAACCTGTTCTGATACCACTTTTTGGTCCAAAAACTGTTGTAGGTAGGCTTAGAGGGGGGGGGGGGTGTGAATAAGCCTACCTTCTTTTCAAACTTTTCTTTTATCTCTATCGACTCATTTCTCATATCAGTAACCTTTTGGGAGGTTACTGATCAGGGCCAAATAGAAGTTGTGCAACTTTTCAGAGAGAGTACATGTATGTATGCAGTAAGTAAAGACACAAGTATGTATAGAGATTCGAAGGTGGAGTAATCCTTCTACGTCCTCTTTTCCTCTACTCAAGAGGGAACATTGGTTAAGCTGGTTGATTTACATAGACCTATATATTACAACCCACCCTTAACGAATAAGTAGTAATCCTACATACATATGCTTGTCTACTTTCCCTTGACCCACACAGGATCCTACACTACCCACCTAGGGTCCTCACTTTCTCTCCTAGAAAGTGGTAAACTCAGCAGGACATTACTTCTCATACTGAGTACTCCGAGACAACCTTTTAGAGAGGTTTATCTCCTTCTTCTTCAACTGGGTGCAATAAGCTTGGCCTCCGTTTGCAGACTGATCTGCTGAAGCTTGCTGCTTGACTGGTAGACTGAGTGTGTATCTTCACTTGGGGTGTAGAGTGTTCGAGCTCTTCTTCTTTTCATCTGCTCTAGTTGAACACTCTTTTCTCTAAGGCTTCCCCCTCTTTATGCACTTCTCTCTTTTAAGCTCTTCTCTCTTCTTTTGCGCTTCTCTCTGTGAGCTTGGATATTCTGATGTGCTCACTTCTTCTCTCTCTTCACACACTTTTCAGTCTTCAGTCTTCCATCTTTATAGGTTGTGAAATCTACCCGTTGAAGGTAGATAGATTTCCATCATTGATGCACCGCACTCCTGACACACGCCAGCTTTTTGCTTTCCACGTGTCTTCTTCTGATTGACTCATCTTCTCCTCTCTCTACCGGTAACTTCTTGTGTCTACCGGTAACTTTGACTTTTCTCCCCATGCCTGCTTTGCAGCTCATTCCTCTTGCTTCACTCTGGAGCTTCCTCTTTTGGCTTGCTCCTTTAGGTGGCTTGAGACTTCTGTAGTATACTGCTCCCTGCAGTATGTTTTCGGCATGGTCTTCTCAGGCAGCTTCCTGTCCCACCGCATTCTTCTTTGGCAAGGTCTCTTCCAGTAGCTTCCTGTTAGTCAATAATATCATTATCAGTTCATACGATTCTTTTTAACCAGTTCTCTTCAGTATCACTTCTTTTAACATTTTCTCTATTTCTTTTAATCTTCTGCAGTAACTCTATTGCAGTAACCTATCCTAAGATTGGTTATGCATATATAGAGTTACTTAAGGTTTTATCTCATCAACACATTCTACAAATGTATCCAACAAAAGCTCATACCCTTAGAGAAGCTAGTTGCAGAATCGTTGAAGAAACTTATATCTTTTTTTATCTAAGATTATGTTAGGAGTACCTAGTGGAGGGTTAAGAACCTGCTAGTGTTTTTCATTCTTAAAGAAAGAGTAAGAGTCCTGTGCGGGCTAGGTCGATCTTGTGTGGGTCTTGGTCAGATAGAGCAGCAACCTGTGTGAAGGTTGTCTATCGTTTGTTGTGTTGTTTGTAATAACTAGGCTATGTAAATCAAACTCCATTAACAAAGTTTCTCCTCTTAGAAGGAGTAAAGTGGACGTAGAGGGGTTACTCCACCTTCGAACCACTATACATAGTGTATCTCTTTTATCTGCTTACCCTTTATCTATCTTATCTTGTTGATTTCTTATACTTATCATACTGTATTCAAATAGCTTTTAAAGACAATGCTTTAAGGTTTTTCCGTTGCATCTAAAATTCTGTAGTTCAAGCAAGCAACTTCTGAGAAGCAGGCTGTGAGGTAGGAAGCTCACGTTTTAAAGATTTGAGTAGGTTTATTCACCCCCCTTTTTAAACCTACTGTTACTTGGGACCAACAACTTCTCTTAACTCTGTTTTGGACAAGGTGGAAGGAAGGCAGATGGAGCAAGGCCTGATCCTGAACAATATTAATAAGATGTTGCAAGATGCCCTCGATTTGGTAGATGATGCTAAAAAGAAGGATGGTGCAGAGGAACCTAGATAAAGGGTTCAGGACTCTCATTGCAGAGAGGTTGAGATGAAGAGGAAGGAAGATAAAGGAGATGGAGAAAATGGAGGGAGCAGAAACAGTAAGAAGAGTGAGGCTCGAGGTCACTCTAGCAAGAGGAAGTCAGTTGCTAATCAAAGTAGGAGTCCACCTCATCCGTCTTTTAGACGAGGCCCGATGAAGGAAGAAATGAGGAAGGAGAAGGAGAGGAAAGAAAGAACATTCAACCAGGTGGTGGACACTTCTATCCAGTAATCTATGCAGAGAGTAGCTTACTTCAGGACTTACCCAGAGCAATTCCAGTCGAAGTTCGAGCATGGAGGAAACCCCCAGCTGATCTTGTTCCTAGATGTCAATCCAAATCCTAGCCACCCAACATTCTTCAACACACCTCTGCCGCATGCTATATTGCTAACTCATAGGAACCCGACGCTGAGAGAGATCAAAGACTTTAAAACTTCAGAGTACTTTAGATACTTTATGTTTCTTTACAGGGAATCATCTATCTTTGAGAAGTATCCAAACAATAAGAAAACATTGGACAGGTTCGCTGAATTGGCTTCTAAGGGTGGACTGTCGATCCAGATCAAGCTGAGGCAGAGATTGTAAAGAAGGGAGTTCATTCCCTTTCCTGAATATTTCTGGTTGTGGTATGATGAAACAGAGCGGATGAAGGAGTTGATGGCAAGGAGCTACCAGCATCTATCGAGAATTAGTGGAAGGGGACCCCTCATGAAATTGCTGGAAGATCGACCACCTGGAGGAGATAAATTTATTTTCTGTTGTTTATGTGTATGTTAACTGATGAAAACATTCCCACCTCACGAATACCTTTTATTTTTGTTTTATGGTTTGCGATTTGCAGAAAACAATTTATGGTTTTGATTTAATGCTATCTGTTTGGAAGTTCACTGCTTGTGATCTTAGTATGCATGCTCTCAATTTATGCTTACTTTGATCTAACTTGTCTTATGTATAATGCACATGTTATGTCTGTTTTGCAGCAAGTAGCTAAGTTTTCTTTTTCTGCTTTAAACATCTTGTAAAAGTTTTGTCATCATAAAAAATAGAGAACTATTAGGATTTATTTTAGTTCAGATGAGACAATCACTTTCAAGTAGCAAGCTTCAGAACAGAAGTAACCTTGTATATAAGCTTAACTGTAATATTTTTTAAAGTATCGGAAGGTCGTTATAGCAAGCAGGAGGAACGCTACACCAAGAAGCAAGATCGCTATAGCAAGCAGTAAGCTCACTTCAACAGGAAGTAAGGAAGCTAAGAGAAGTAGGACCAACCATCAGAAGTAAGTAAGACTTCCGAGAAAGTCAATTCCAATAAAAGGAATAACAACAATCTAGTCTAAGAAGAGTCACCTGATTTGGAACATACTCTGTTACCAGTAGAAACATTCATTTGAGAACCAATTAGAGATCGACAAGCTGACTAACAAAGAACAAACCTGCTACGCGGCGCATAAAATGCTTGTACTATGAAGATCAAATCATGTACCTGGAACATCAGCGCATTAAATGTTGGAACTGCCACTCTTCAACGGGCAGATTCCTAAAGCACTATAAATAGAGATTGAGTGAGAACTGAGATAAAAAAAAAAAACTAAAATATTTAAAATCTCTCAAGCTTATTTTCATATCATTCAAAAGCTCTTAATTTTAGTCACTCAATCTAAGTACAAAAACGTTGAAAAAAGCTAGCTGCAGAAACGTTGAAGAAATCCTTATCTTTTTATCTTAGATTGTGTTAGGAGTACCTAGTGGAAGGTTCAGAATCTGCCTAGTGTTTTCAGTCTTGAAGAAAGAGTAAGAGTCCTGTGTGGGCTAAGTCGATCTTGTGTGGGTCTTGGTCGGATAAAGCAGCAACCTGTGTGAAGGTTGTCTATCGTTTGTTGTGTTATTTGTAATAGCTAGGTTGTTTAAATAAAACTTCATTACCAAAGTTTCTCCTCTTGAGAAGGAGTAAAGTGGATGTAGAGGTGTTACTCCACCCTCTAACCACTATACATCGTGTGTCATTTTTACCTGCTTACTTTATCTTATATTTTCTGTTGCATTTATTCTCCTGTCATACTGCATCTATATAGCTTTCAAAGGACATTGCTTTAAGGTTTTTCCGCTGCATATACATCTCTGTAGTTCAAGTAAGTTGATTCTGAGAAGCAAGTTGTGAGGCAAGCAAGCTCACTCTTGAATTTAAGCTTCCGGAGTAAATGTTTTAAAAGGAAGTTGTGAGGCAAGCAAGCTCACTCTTGAATTTAGTAGGTTCATTCACCCCCCTCTAAACCTACTGCAACCTGGGACCATCACCTCTCATAAAAAACACTTAAAATCCTAACAATTTTCCCCTTTTTTATGATGACAAAACCAATAAACAGTAAGTTCATAAGAAAAGCAACATGATAAAAAGATGTAGTAACATGTATATATATTACAGATCATGCATAATGTAAAGAGTAAGTAACTTAGAAAAAAAAGTTCATAAGCAGTGAGCTTTGTTAGAAAGATAATAAAGAACTTCCATTAAGTGCAGAGAGTTTTTGCAAGCAGTTTATAAAAGATGGAAAGATGAAAAACATAAGAAAAACATCTATCAAGCTGGTTCATGTATAGGTTATTTCTTCTAGGATGATCTGCTTCTCTCGAGTCTTGTCCCCTTTCACCAATTGTCGATCGATTCTTGGTAGGATCTCCTCAACAAATTCTTCATCCCTTCAATGTCTTCGTATCGTAGCCAAAATTCTTCCAGTAAGGGAATGAATTCACCTTTGTCAAATCTCCCCCTTAACCTAATCTGATTGGGAAGCCCACCTGCTCTTGCCATTTCTGCAAACCTCTTCAGAGCCTTTTCATTGCTAGAATATTTGTCAAACATCGGAGTGTCATTACAGAGGAACAGTGTAGTACTTCAGGTACTCAGCTTCCTTGTAGGCTTGAATTTTAGAAAATGATGGATTCCGGTGAGTTGGGAGAGAGACTTCAGGAATTATGCTCTCTATCTTCTCAAACTTCAGCAACCTTGGAGGTTCTTCCAGAACTTATTTAGATTCGGCGGGCAGGTAGAGCTTTCCAGAACATGAAGCTCCTGATCTGAATAAACTCCTGAATCTTCTCCTCATTTCTCGGATGGTGCCTGTTCACCTTTTTCTTTAGGCTACTACCGCATGTGTACGGTGTAGATTGTAGACACGGTAAGCAAGGTCGATCCCACAAAGACTATTACTAGAATCAATTGATTACCCAAACTCTATTTCTAATTTTATCTAGGTTATCGAATTCAGAAGATATCAAATGACTTATACTAAACAATAATGAAATTAAAATCACGAGATTAGACAAATATTCTAAGATAGGTTCTAGAACATGCTTTCATCCAATTCTCCCCTAGATATCACCTTGATCAACCCAATTTCAATGATTAATTATTCTATATGAGCAATCATAATATCGAATTAAAATCTCTCTTGAGTCAGTTAACCGGTTGATTATTATGCTACCAGAGGTATCTCTACTCGATCTAATAAAGCAAAACAACTCCTAAAAGCCCCTAGGATTGAAAATCTCATCACATAGATCATTAATCTCTCGATCTAATGCATCCTATATGTTATGTGTTTACTCTTCTATAATTAAATCTCCTCTCTCGAATTTTGACTTAATTAGTTGAACATGCTCAATTACTGGCCGGACAATCAAACAAGCAATCAAACCATAAACACATGAATAGGATAGAAAAATCAAGAAACTGAATTTAAATCAAAGATCCATCAAGGTTCAAATCGAACTACTGACATATCCTAGAAACCTATGAAAACCTAGCCAGACATGATATTAATCAAATCCATAGACAAAAGTGATAACATCATATCAAAGCTAGAATCAAAAAAAAAATCGAAAGGTTTAAAGAAAAACTCTAAAACAACGATCTAGTGAATCTTGATCTTCGAATTCTCCTTCTTATTTTCTCCTGGATGCTCTCAGAATCTTGTGTTCTCTTTCTATGAATGCCTCCCCGTTGATTTCTGGAATAACTGGGGTATTTCTATCTTTTTCGGAGTCTTGGCGAGCAAGCCATCTGATAAAATTCATCTAAAATCGAGTTTGGAATGGATTAGGGCACCCAGGCATGATCGTAATCCACGACACGGTCGATCGTGCACCGCATATACTTATCACTGGTCGGCCACGCACGGTCGTATTCTAGGACACGGTTGGCCGTGACTTACAACGTGGTCAAACCGTGCGTCGCTGCTCCTGACCGTGTCTTAGCGCATGATCTTACGCCAGTGCACAACTTCATTTTTGCTCATTTTCAGCTTCGTTTCTTCCTAGATCTTCCACGATTCCTTCCCTTATCCTTAATTACACTTGAAATTCGTACTTTTTTCACTAAAATCATGAAACTTAGCACAAAACCATCAAATGCAACTAATACATCAAAAGTAACCAAAATGTCGTAAAAACATACACAAACTCACTCAATCTATCATATAATTGGACTCAAACATACAACAAATTTGACACTTATCATTGCCCAGAACTACTCTGTCTTTGCGAAGGAAGTGGAGCACCTTTGCTTTGATCAGCATTGGACTTCCTCTTCTGGCCCGAGTATCTCTAGTCACTTCTCCTCTCCTGAGCACCACTTCCTCCATCCCCTCGAGGCTCCTCTCTTATGTACTCAATCTGCCTGCAAGAAGATACAGGTTCTAGTCTTCTTTTCTTCTGCCATCATCCCTCTTTTTGGCATCATCAACCTGATCACCAAGGGTTTTTGCAAGCGTGCTTTCAATGTTAGACAAAGAGAGATCGTGTTGAACTAACTTATCATCGATCTGAGTGACTGAACCACTAAGCAGCTTTGCATATGTCTTAACCACTGTGAGAGTGGAATATTTTGAATTCAGCTTGTTGACCAGGTTCTTGAAGGCTTCTGCAGATTGCACATGAGATCTAAAGGTCTCAATGGCAACAACGTTTGTTGGTAGCTTGCTCTCCGTAGCCGGGGGATTGGGAATCTTAGGGATTGCAAAGTCTAGTGCCTTCTGGAAGGTGCTGAGTTCTTTGAATAGAGAATCCATGAACCGGTTAGTTTCAAGGATTCATCATCAATGTTTCTTCTAATCCTGCGGCTAGATTTCTTGATAACTGCTTCCAGGTTGACCAAGGCTTTGAGAATCTTAGTAGCATCTTCAGACGATGAGTTCTGCTTAGTGGATGTACCTGATGCATGCGAAGGTTCCTCATCTGCTGGTACTTCGCCTTTTCCAGCTTCTTCGGGTTCTCCTTGGGTATATAGGAAACTTTCCCAGCTTTGCCTTCATCATGGCCACTATCATCATCATCCTTTGAGCTTTTAGAGCTGGAATCTTCAGAGCTGGATCCTGAAGAACTGCTTCCAGAGTCTGACTCATCATCGGATGGGTCTTCAGGCACTAGGGCCTCTACCTTCTTTTTCTCCTAGATAGGTACCTCAGAAGGTTGCTCATTGTTCTGTTCAGTAGGAGCAACTTCTCCATCACCCTGCTCTGTGTTATTTGCAGTCTTTTCATTGGCGGCTCCACCTTCTCCTCGTTCTGCTCAGCCTCTATTTTTTTGCATGACTCTTATGTTGAGTTCCAACTATAGGATAAAACTTCTCGTAATTGCTATATGTCTGTGGTTGTTCAGGGTTAGACGCGTTTGAACTCGTGTTTCCCTCTGGGTTGGAAACTTGAAAGTTCATCCTAATGTTAAGCAAATCTACAATCCCAAGATTGTAAAGTTATTCGGTTAATTCAGATATATCAACTAAACTTGTGATGCCTAAATTTCAAAATTTTCTAATAATATCTAACATTAGTTCTTCTTGACTTTTAGGATTTGGAATTTATGTAGCCTTTCCTTCGGAAATAATTGGTTTATTTCCAAATGCTTCTTTGAAGAGTTCGTCCTTGGATCGGTTGGATCCGGCTGAGAACAATGTTTTTTGTTCTTTAATCTCTTTTTTTAGATCATAAACCTCTTTTTGGATCTAGAATAGAGATCTCATTATCTCCTCCATCTTACCATCATAAAATTGGATGGTCTTCTGCATCTCTCTAAGATCTTGTGAGATCTTAGATGAATTTGGAACAATTTTGTTCCAATCAGTCTTGGACATCGTAGTCTTGAAACTTGTTTTTTCTCGAAAATATTCGTATACATAATTCTTGATTTTCTCCTTCGTTAGACATAAAAATCAATATTGTAAATATAAAGTATAAATTATTTCTTTTATTAAACCTAAGCTCTAATACCATTTTAAGCTTGGGAATCTAAAAATTATATATATCGGATTTGTTGGAAATCCTTGGAGAAATATGGATTAGAAATGGCAAAACTGGTTTGGTGGAAGTATTTTCTTATGATTGTAAATAGTGAGTCATATGATTATTTTAGTAATTTAACAAATTTGTATGGTAGTTTATGACATTTTGTTATATTTTATGGTAGTTTTGGCCTTTTGTTATATTGAGTGGTATTTTTGGGTTATAGTTCTATGAAAAGGGGTAGTATGAGTATATAACTCATTTGGAAATTATTTTGTATTAAAATTTTTGTACATGTTATAGTACGATTTGGCTTGGGTTTGCCATGGTTGCATGACCTATATTAATGGCTATGTCTGTCTAAGTGTATTTGATGATATGAAGTTACAATTGCAACATATAGGAGTGTGAACGTGTTTTCTTCATGACATCCTTCAAACATTTTCTTAGTTGAGAGATAGAGATTCTTTATGAGAAGGGTTTTGCGATAATAATATTTGCGATAAAATGTTGTTGCAAAATGTGTTTGCGACAATTATCAATATTTTTGCGACAACAGGTTGTCATCGCAAATACTCATTTTTCTTGTAGAGACCTAAAAATACCAAACAAACATAAAAAAAAATAACTTTGCATCTTTAAAATTTTAAAGAATTGGGTTTCATGTTCAATATTTATAGGGTGTGTATAATCTAACCATATTTATCAGTGGTTTAATTGTCGAAAAACCTTTACTCAAACTATCTTTTTTTTTTACCAAATATTTCACTGTTGGTAAAAACTAACATAGCCTACATAGAATTAATTACCTTTTTAATCAATTAAATTTTCGGTTCTAGCACTTTTACCCATTATCTTTTCGAGCTGATGATTTTACCATTCATCTTCTGAAAATTCAAAATTTTAACCTAAATTCAGCCCGAATAGCCGAACTGGGATAAATTTGCACGTGATTAGCACATGCATCCTAGTTTTCAGACTATTTTCATTCACAAACTTATCTGTTCTGGAAATTTTACCCATTAACTTATTTGTTTTGGCAATTTTGTCCATTAATTTTTCGAACTTTCTGTCCTTATAGGATGTCACATGCTAATTACATGAGAATTAAGCTCGATTTGGTTGTTTGGGCTGAATTTGGGTCAAATTTTCAATTTTTCAAAGGATAAAGGATAAAATCACCAACCCTTAAAGATAATTGGTAAAATTGCAGGACCGAAAAGTTAATGAGTAAAAATAATAATTAATTCACCTATATATTTAGTGTTTTTGTTTTTTACTGAAATAAGTTTTTGAAAATGAGTATTTTTTTAATATATAAGCTCGAGTGGAGTGGAGCAGAGGAAAGGAAAGGGAGACAAAATAAACAAGAAAATTTGAATGACAAATTATATATAAACACTGCTTTAGTTATAAAAAAAAAAAAAAACATGCTCCCTTTTTATCTCTATTGACCAATATTTTTAAGTCATATAAAGTTATTACTTTTTGACTAATAATAAAAATACACAAATACTTTTGTGAGTCGGGATCCATGCATCTGGGTCGACCCGCCCACACGTCTGAGTGGATGCGCTGAAATCCACCCAAATTCGCTCCATGTGACATACATTTACGTTATGTTAAAGATATTTTTACGTTATGTTAGAGATACATTTATGTTATGTTAGACATACCTTGTATCCTGATTTTATACCCTCAAAATTTTCAACTATAACTTCATACCTTTTAGCTATGTTAGACATACCTTTAGTTATATTTAAATATACATTTTAGTTATGCTAATTATACCCTTATATATTGTATAAGGTATGTCTAACATAACATAAATGTATGACTGATACTATGTAAAGGTATGTGTACAAATTAAGAAGTTAGGGTTTTCAACTATACTTTTATACCTTTTAGCAGTGTTAGACATACCTTTAGTTATATTTAAACATACATGTTAGCTATGTTAGTTATAACTTTATATATTGTATAAGGTATGCCTAACATAATAGAAATGTATGACTAATACTGCGTAAAGGTTTGTGTACAAAATATGACGAATTTAGAGTTTTTTTTTTTTTTTTGAAGTTAAAGGTATAAAATCTGGGCATAAAGGTATATCTAACATAATTTAAAGGTATCTCTAATATAATATAAAGGTATGTCTAACATAACTTAAAGGTCATGACTAAATTTTAAAAAGCAAGCACGAAAAAAAAAAGGGTCAAGCGCCTCAAATCCGACCCGGGTGCATGGATCTACCTGATTTACAGGAGAGTTACTCTAAAAAATTTAGTTAAATAACAATTCAAATAAATATTGTTATGTTACTAATAATTAACCCTTGAGTAACTCTCTTGTGATTAGGTGCATTAATCTTAGATCCATGCACCCGGGTCGGATCTGGGGCACCTGACCCTTTTTCCTTTTTTTTTTCCTCGCGCTTGCTTTTTAAAATTTGGTCAGGACCTTTAAATTATGTTAGAGATACATTTAAGTTATGTTATAGATATCTTTATGTCCAAATTTTATAACTTTAACTTTAAAAAAAAACCTAACTTCGGCACATTTTGTACACATACCTTTATGTTATGTTAGAGATACATTTATATTATGTTAGACATACCTTATACAATATATAAAGGTATAACTAACATAGCTAAAAGGCATGTTTAAATATAACTAAAGGTATATCTAACATTGCTGAAGGTATAGTCGAAAATTCTAAGGGTATGAAATCAGGATACAAAGGTATTGTTAACATAACACAAAGTATGTCTAACATAACATAAAAATGTCTCTAAAAATGTCTCTAACATAACGTACATGTATGTCACCTGAAGTGAAGTTGAAAATTCTAAGGATATGAAATTAGGATACAAAGGTATCGCTAACATAAAACAAATTTTCTCTAACATTACATATAGGTATGTCACCTGAAGCGAATTTGGGTGGATTTGAGGGCATCCATCAAGACACGTGGGAGCGCGTGAGACGTGCGTCTTTTGGGTGCATTGATCCCAGATCCATACACCCCACTCATATAAATTTGTGTTAACCCTTTATTTTTTCCATATGGTTTATTCTCAATTCACAAGTAATAGTCCAAACAAGATTGATATAATTAAACACAATCCTTACACTTAGGGTGTAGATACGCAAATATTAAATAGAAGAAGGACATGTATGATAAAAGCTGAAAAGTAGGTCACATGATGTTCTATATATATCTCCTGCCTAAGCCAAGCAATAAAACCCTTCCACCATGTGGTTTTCAAACCTCCACTTCTTCTTCCTTCAATAACCCTAAAACCATTTCTTACAACCAAAAAATTTCAACTTTTAATTTCCCATTTTCTAACCTTAATCAGTACACACACATTTATAGTAGTACTTTTTCAAACCAAGTAATTGGAGGTCCACTTGGTTCATGGATATTGATTTCTTGTGTTCTAACATTGGGGGGTGGATTTTCTTGGTCACATTTTCATGGCAAAAAACAGCTCCAAATTCCATGCTTTCTCTTTCTCTCTCATCCTATTCTTGATTATCCTCCCAATTTCATCAAAAGGGAGGCTCCATCTTCATCACCATTCTCTTGCAAAGCAAGAATCTTATTCATCTCAAACCATGAGTACTCAAACTAGTCTTGATAATCATCGTACGATGACAATGGCATCTCATGCTGCAACGAAGAATACGACGTCGTTGGGCCGACAGTTTCGTGCTGCTGCTCATGAAGTTCCTAGTGGCCCAAATCCTGAATCCAATTGATCATCAAACTCAACATGAATCTTGAATTTGGATGCTAGTGTTTTAGGGTTTGAGTTTAATTGCAGGTGTGGGGTTGAAGGAAGAGAAGAAGCTAGTTATTATCTCTCAGGTTTTTTTTTTTTTTCCCTTTTTTGCTACTGTTTTCTAGTTAGTTAATTAAGAGTGTTCTTATTTATTTTTCTTGTTGATTATAAAATTTTTCATGTATCTATGTGTAAAGCACAATCTAAATTTAGTTTTATTTGGTTTGGAAAGGGGTGTTAATTCTCATACAACAATATATTCATGATTAATTCAACAATATAATGAATAAGTTGTACAATGATACAAATTAGGTCTTTTTGTTTTATATATTTCCTTACAATTTGGTAAATTTCATGTGATCTTCCTGCAAACAATGAAAATGGCTTGTGCAAGAATCAGTGATAGCAGTGATTCAGACATGTAAAGTGAATAGTGAAATATTGTCTTCATGCACAATGGATATTTTAATTTAATTTAATTGATTGAATTTTGGTTGCATTGTTGAAAATAATTTGTGAGAATTGGGGTGTGGATTTTAGCATTTGTCGTGTAAAGGTGGACCAGGAGCCTTAAGGGGGTTGTGGACAAAAAGAAAGTGATTTGATATCATGATTTGAGAATAGTAACAGTCCAAGATTCGAATTATTGATGCTTTTTATGTCACAAAACATCACATAGTCTAATATCTAGGTCTTTCAACTATATATGTTCTCATCACTTTACCTTTTGTTAATTCCAATGTTAATTTTACTCATTACTTTAAGACATTCATGTTAATTTTCTTTTCTTTTCCAAACGTACGTTATCTGTTCTTTCTTCTTCTTTTTTTAATTTTTGTGAAAATTCTAGGATACTCTAGTTAATTCCAATGTTAATTTTACTCATTACTTTATGAAATTCATGTTAATTTTCTTTTCTTTTCAAATGTTATTTGTTCTTTCTTCTTATTTTTTCTTTTTTAAATTTTGTGAAAATTTTAGGTTGTTAGACTATCAATTTTGTGCTACATTACAACCCAACAAAGAAATTGCAAATTTAGAACAATAACTTTATTTTTTTCATCATTTAGGGACATTATCTTTTAGGGCTTTGAAATTGAGACAATACCTTTCAGTGAAATTAGCCAGAAATTCATCATTTCGGGCTGATTTGTTCTAAATTGTCCATTTTGTAAAGATAAAGTCTCAATTTCAAGCTCGAAAGATAATATATGTCCCTAAATGATGAATGAGCCAAATTTGATGTTCTAACTTTGCAATTTTCCCCAACCTAACTTGTGAGATGAGTAAGTAGTAATTCATAAACCATTTATATTTAAGTTTGCAAAACTGAATTTGATTTGTAGGTTATGGTATATTTATGATATCATTTTACATGAGTTTTTATTTATTTATTTTAATGTGTATTAAATTTTGTTTTTAATTTTTTAGAGATTTCAGATGAATTGCTCTAAAGTTAAAAATTGAAATAGAAAAAGAGGTTAAATATTTAGAATATACACTTTTATTTTTCTTCAATTGGGTCCTTATTTTTCATCTATAAACGTTAGACTTGGATATATCAAATTAATGGCAAAAACTTGCGTACCAACAAAGGTATTATTAGTTTGGTGTTAGTTATATTTTCATGATGTATTATTAGTGTATCCATATAAGGTATTAGTGGTATAGTCATAGGTTCGTTTGCTTCAAATTATTGATTATGCTTAATTGTATCCAAGTGATTATGATTGCCTTGAGGCTTGAATACATGTAATAAGTTATCCATCCATCCTCATAGGTAGCCATATCACAAGGTTCAATGATATAATATGTACGAGCCCTTTTTATACTATGGACTTATATTTTTTAACCAAATAAGTTAATCTTGTTGATATGATATATATCATTCCTAATAAGGGCAATCAAACAAACTCATAAGGTATTACTTATATAACTGAAATATATATTTTAGGAAAAGTATTATTCAAGACATTATTTTTACATATTAAGATATTAATCATATTATTTAAAGGTATTACTGTACGAGTTGGGGGACAAAGTACCAGAGGCACAAAGTCCTACTCCAAATTAATATTTTACTAAAAACAAAAGACAAAAACTTTTATGCATCAGGTGCATGGATCCTAGATCCATGCATCCGACCCGACCCGCGCGTGTACGCGCTTCCACGCGCGTCTGACGCGCTCCCACGCGCTCCCACGCGCCTGGGCGAATGCGCACCTTTAGGTTACGTTAAGGATACCTTTCAGTTATGTTAAGGATACCTTTAAGTTATGGTAAGGATACCTTTCAGGGATACCTTTCAGTTATGTTAAGGATACCTTTAAGTTATGGTAAGGATACCTTTCAGTTATGTTAAGAATACCTTTGAAATCTTGATTCCAGGTTACATGCCACGTTATGTTAAGAATACCTTTTAGTTGTGTTAAGCATACCTTTAGGTTATGTTAAGGATACCTTTAGTTATGTTAAGAATACCTTTTGGTTATATTAAGCATACCTTTAGGTTATGTTAAGAATACCTTTAGGTGATGTTAAGGATACCTTTGAAATCGTGATTCCAGGTTACATACCATGTTATGTTAAGAATACCTTTTAGTTATGTTAAGCATACCTTTAGGTTATGTTAAGGATACATTTAATTATTTTAAGAATACCTTTTGATTATATTAAGCATACTTTTACGTTATGTTAAGAATACATTTAGGTGATGTTAAAGATACCTTTGAAATCGTGATTCTAGGTTCCTTTGAAATCCTGATTTGATACCCTTAGAATTCGTTCCAGATCACATACATTTACATTATATTAAGGATACATTTAGGTTATGTTAAGAATACTTTTATGTTATGTTAGAGATACCTTTGTGTGCAAAATGTGTAACACAACTACCTTATGGATAAGGTATCTCTAACATAACATAAAAGTATCCTTAACATAACATAAAGGTATGTCTGACGTAAATTAAATGTATGAAGTTTGGGCATAAAGGTATCCTTAACATAACCTAAAGGTATCTCTATACATTACCTAAAGGTATTCTTAACATAACCTAAAGGTATGTCTAACTTAACGTAAATGTATGAAATCTGGGCATAATGGTATCCTTAACGTAACCTAAAGGTATTCTTACACATTACATAAAGGTATTCTTACACATAACTAAAAGTCATGACTAAAATTGAAAAACAAGCTAGCGCGAAAAAAAAAAAAAAAAAAGAAGCGGGTCGGATTACCCGGATCCGACCCGGGTGCATGGATCTTAGATCCATGCACCTGATGCACAAGAGACTTACTCATGTATTATTTCATACTGTGACTATCAATTTGAAGATGTTCTTTTCACTATCGTACTACGATTTCTTGTTGTCAATCTAGTACATAATAACTTTGGCAAGTTGGATTCTATGATGATAAATTCATCTTTGTCATAAATGATCTAAATTCAAAAAAGCATATCGGAAGATTCTTTTCTTTTCATTTACCTTCTTTTATGGTTGATTTGTTCATTATATTTTTGTATAATTGACATCTATTTAAATTACCATATATTTTTCTATCAATTGTACGTATCGAATTCTTGAGGTTGAACTTTTTTATTTCGTTTTGCTTTTATTGTTGGCAACATGTGACAACATCATTAGTGCACGGCAGGTAACAATTTACTCACTTAGTTGTTTTGTTTTGATCAAATTTTTATAGTATTTGCTTGATTGTATAATTGTATGATTTGATTTTTATTGAGTTTGATGTCTTCATACATCTCTTCACAAAATGATCTATTGTATAAGAAGGTGCTGCCGAAGATGTGTTCAAACTAAATCATCCTCGGTCGATGATATTTGTAAAAAGTTGTAATGTCATTCTAAGGTAGATTTCTTATAATGAATTTTCTGCATAACAATATCTAATTGGGAAAATTTTAATTTTAGTTCATTTAAAAAGTCACTGTCCAATTTTCGTCCACCATGAAAGCGGTTTTCAATTTTTGTCCAATTAAGCCAAAAATCGTCACTATTTGGTCCATTTTTGGCTTAATTGAACTAAAATTGAAAATTGAAAATCGCTTCCATGGTGGATGAAATAGTGACAAAAATGGACCAAATAGTGACGATTTTTGGCATAATTGGACTAAAATTGAAAACCGCTTTCATGGTGGACGAAAATTGGACAGTGACTTTTTAAATGAACTAAAATTGAATTTAACTCATATCTAATTATAATGCATCCCAATATATCTATTATGCCTTCAAAAATAGTTAGAGGAGTTACCTGGAAGACAAAAACTTTTATGCATCAGGTGCATGGATCCTAGATCCATGCATCCGACCCGACCCGCGCGTGTACGCGCTTCCACGCGCGTCTGACGCGCTCCCACGCGCTCCCACGCGCCTGGGCGAATGCGCACCTTTAGGTTACGTTAAGGATACCTTTCAGTTATGTTAAGGATACCTTTAAGTTATGGTAAGGATACCTTTCAGGGATACCTTTCAGTTATGTTAAGGATACCTTTAAGTTATGGTAAGGATACCTTTCAGTTATGTTAAGAATACCTTTGAAATCCTGATTCCAGGTTACATGCCACGTTATGTTAAGAATACCTTTTAGTTGTGTTAAGCATACCTTTAGGTTATGTTAAGGATACCTTTAGTTATGTTAAGAATACCTTTTGGTTATATTAAGCATACCTTTAGGTTATGTTAAGAATACCTTTAGGTGATGTTAAGGATACCTTTGAAATCGTGATTCCAGGTTACATACCAGTTATGTTAAGAATTACCTTTTAGTTATGTTAAGAATACCTTTTAGGTTATGTAAGGAGACATTTAATTATTCGAATACTTTTGATTATATTAAGCAATTTTACGTTATGTTAAGAATACCTTTAGGTGGATGTTAAAGATCCTTGACATCGGATTCAAGGTTCCTTTGAAATCCTGATTTGATACCCTTAGAATTGTTCCAGATCACATACCATTTCATTATATTTAAGGATACTTTAGGTTCTGTTAAGAATACTTTTATGTTATGTTAGGATTACCTTTGTGTGCAAATGTGTAACACAATACCTTATGGATAATGTATCTCTAAATACCCATCCAAGTATCCTTAACATAACATAAAGGTATGTCTGACGTAATTAAATGTATGAAGTTTGCGGCATAAAGTATTTAAACATAACCTAAAGTATTCTATACAAAAATATAACAAACCAAAACACGTAAAGTGAAATCGGGAAGAGCAACTAAAGTATTCTTCCATACCATTTAAAGTATTCTACACAATAGAACTAAAATCATACTAAATTGAAAAACAACTGCCAAAAAAAAAAAAAAAAGAAGAAATTACCGGACCAAGAGATCTTAGTCATAGGTGCACATAAATGATGTTACCTCAAATACATATATACACATTAATATGATTTGATTATAACCGAAAAATATATAGCAAAACACATGGAAAAGAAGAGCAACAGAATTAGAAGAAATCAAAATACCTCAATAGTCCAAAAGAATAAATTGATCAAGAGGTTTTGGTGGCTTCTTTTTCTCTCCGATCATATTGTAGAGCGCAAATTATATTGATAATGCATCTTTGCATTTGAGAGATAGATTTGACCAACTCTTGTGAAGAGGTTTTCCGAAAAGGTGATAGGTGTTTCCTTTTTTTTTTTTTTTTTTTCAATTTTAAAGTGACATATGACAGCTTTAAAAAAGTTTCAAAGTGTCAGGTACATGTCACAACCTTGAGAGTTACAACTTTCTCTTTATAAAATAGTATTTTGTGCACGAGTTGCTTATGCAACTAGGCATCCACGGGTTGGGTCAGGCCTGATCCGACATAAATCTGCGCCCAGGTAAAAAGAAAATTTAGTTTATGCGGTAATAATTACGTTATATGAGTTATAACATTTATGTAATAATAATATAACCTTTCTATACAAATATCATAATCTTTAAGTTATATACTGAGACTTTTTTCTGTACAAAATGTAAAGATAATATAGTTGAAAACTTTTATATTATAATAATTTAACATTTATATATGTTATATTGATATAAACCTTTATATATCTATATATATATATCATAACATTTATATACTAAAGAATAACATAAGGGTCATGTTAATATAATATAAAAGCTAAATTACTATGCATTAATGTTACATTATTACAACTTAAAGGTTTAAAAGGTATTAAAACATTAAAGTTATTTACTTAAACCTTTTTGAGTCTATAAAACAGCTGAAAACTTTTATATTATAATAACTTAAACTTTATATTATATTGATATAACTTTTTTGTAAAAATATCATAACTTTATGTTTATATTATATTAATATAACTTTTTTGTAAAAATATCATAACTTTGAAAAACATAAAGGTTATATTATTATAATATAAAATTAAATTATAATTAGTTAATGTTATATTATTAAATTATAAAGGTTTAAAATGTAATATATTGTTGGTCCCAAGTGGTAGAAGGTTTAGAGGGGGGTAAATAAATCTTCTCAAAATTTTCAAACTTTTACTCCAAAAATTATAAGTTTCTGCAGGAAACACTAAGCTACAGAGTTTGCTGCTTTAGAACAGAGGTTACTGCTTAAGTAGTAGGCTAAGGAACTTTAAAGAGTTTTATGCACAGTGGGAAATACTTAGAAATATGATGTTTTTTGAAAACAAAAATGATGTTGTATGACAGATATAAGGATGCAGAAAGCTTAAATAAGCAGGGAGCACAACACAATACGATATATAGTGGTTCGAGAGTGGAGTAATCCATTTACGTCCACTCTACTCCTTTCACCAGGAGGAACTTTTTTAAAGGATGTTTGGTTACAAAGATTCTATCTAATACAAACACTTCCCTAACAAGATGAGCAACCTCCTACACAGGTTACTGCTTGACTAAAACTAGACAACCCACACAGGACTCTTACTCTTCTAACAAGAGTGAACAAACACTTAGCAGGAACCACCCTCTGCTGAGAGACTCCTAAAAAATCTATAAAGATTAAAAGGATTTGTCTTCTTCAACTCTAGAGTGCAGCAAGCTTCTGATGAAGTATTTCAGGTAGCTGGATTGCTTGTTGCGGATAGATTGAGTAACTGAAACTTGTAAGGATTTGATTGCTTGAGAACTTAGGAATTTGCTTGTGAGATCGTGAGTTTCAGTGATTGTTTCAGGTGCACTCTTCATCTATTTACAGGCTTCAGGAAATTCTACCCGTTGAAGGAGGTAGCTTCTTGATCAGTGAGGTGTCTAGATGTGATTGACTTGTATAGATCTTCTGCGCATTCTGGTACACCATTGCACTGTGCCCTTCATTCTGCTAAATCATCCTTTTTTGTCCTTTAAATTCTTCCAGGTGTTATTCTCTAATTGGCTCCTTCTTGAATATTACATTAGGTGAATTGGGGGCGTTGTATCAGAAATAACGATTGATAGGTAGAAAATATATGCATTTAATGGTTGACTTAATTGGATTCTTATCATCTTTTATTTGATTGGATACATTGTTTTCGTACCTATATGCGCTTTTGAACTCGAGATACTTCATATTTTATTTTCTCGATTATTGTAGGAATTTTTGAAGTATTTTGGAGTTCATTGGACCGAGACCCAAACGTAATGAAGATCAAAGAGAAGGTCCAACAACTAAAAAAAAGCCCAAATGTTGAAAAGGAAAGAAATGGGCTTATGCAAAGAAAAGCCCAAATCACTTTGAAAATGAAGGTTTTGCCAACTTAATCCCCAAGTCACTTTGGAGAAGAGAGACACGAGAGTTTTGGAGGAGAGAGAATTAATTTTTACACAAAAACATATTTTACTTTATTCTATTTCTTGGATGGGTGAATCAACTACTTTTGTGGATTCGATCGAGATGACGATTGGTTAATTCCTTAATTCCGGTTAGCAGGGATGTTTGAACTCAATTATATTTTTATGTTTTAATTAATCTCGTTTCTCCCTCTCGATGTTTTGATTGGAATTGATAGTGTTATCTGTGATGAATGATTTCAATTATTGGTGCTTGATTTAGATTGGCCACCTAGGTTAAGTGTTTGATAATTGACTGTTAGAATCTTAAATCATGAATCCTAATTGTTGTGGTTTAATTTTCAATGGTAGTAAACTAGAGGTCGCGCATCTCTAGGGTAACACAATCCTAGATTATCAAATCGAGCTTGTGTATTTGGAGTCTAGTTCACCCTATCGTCTTGGTAATTAATGCGTTTAATGAATTAAATTTGGAGAGCTTATTCTAGGTTGTTCGATTAAATAGGGTTAATTAGTAATCTTATCCTAATTTAACTAATCATAAGAGACGATTCAATTTAACAGAGCGTGTTGTTAGATTAGGGGTGATAATTCCATGATAATCTGAGAGAGGGGGTAACATTGATTAAGGCATAATTGATATTGGGGAATAACTGAACTGTTAACTGGAATGTTTTTTATCAATTGATTTCTATTTAGTCTGTTTTCTACATCTTTAGTAATTTTTAGTTTAATTATCAATCAATCTGTTAACCCCCATATTTCTTGTTTCTTTGAATTTAGACATAAGTAAACATAATTGAATTGTCACTCTCCGTGGGATCGACTCTTACTTGCCTTAACTACTAGTTGGTTAGGATAGGGAAGATTAATTAATTTTATCGCGTTGTGACAACGCGGTCAAATTTTGGCGCCGTTGCCGAGGAGTGATTTAAATTTGATTGTGTCATCTTTTGTGTTTTCCTATTTTTATTTTAAAAAAATTTCAATTTTCTGAATTTTCTGAATTTTGATCGAATTTCACTGTTTCCAAGTCTGCTCTGTTTTGCTCTGTTTTTCGCACTGGGGCCCAGTGTAACCCATCTCTTCCAGTGTCGAATTCTGCAGACTGTTTCATCAAATTAGTCTGATTTTCCTTGCTGAAAATTTGAATCTTCACACTCGAATTTTGTGATTTCAGGTTGTGGATGCGCACTCGTTCTTAGGGTAACAAGGACCTGGAATTTTACCCTGAAATAACCCGGAGAGATCAAGTTCTAAGGCAACAAGCTAAGCGAGCTTTGGAGTTTACACTACCACCTCCTGAATCTGATATCGGTGATTCCGAAGAAGAAGAGGGAGCAATGGCTGAAGAGCGAACTTTGAGGGAGCTAGCAAACCCGAGCCTCACTCAACAACCTCTTTGCATCACTTATTCCTGAACTTCTTGATGCTATTAATTTTAAATTAAGATCCGGTTTGATTCACTATCTTCCATCTTTCTTTGGTCTTGCAGGTGAGGATCCCCACAAACACTTGAATGAATTTCACACCACCTGTTCGAGCATGAAACATCAAGGGTGACGGACGAGCAAATCAAACTTCGTGTATTTCCTTTCACTTTGAAAGATGGTGCAAAAGACTGGCTTCACTATCTTCCATCGGGGTCCATCAACACATGGGATGAGATGCCACGTCAATTCTTGGAGAGTTATTTTCCTGCATCTCGAGCTGCTCATATTCGAAGAGAGATATGTGGAGCCCGACAACGGAAGGGAGAAACTTTGTATGATTATTGGATCGTTTCACAAAGTTGGAAGCTAGTTGTCCACATCATCAACTTTCTGAGCAGTTGTTGATTCAATATTTCTATGAGGGTCTATCTCCAATGGACCGGAATGCAATCGATGCAGCCAGTGGGGGAACATTGATGGACAAGACACCCTCAGCAGCAAGACTTCTCATCTCGAACATGGCCAAAAGTTCACATCAATATGGCAGCTGAGATTATTCGGATTAGAGCATGAAAGAGGTAAATGAATCTACTGTTGAGGATAAAATTTTTGAATTAACTGCCCTTGTACGTCAAGTTGCTACAGGTGCTCCTCTTGTGAAGCCGTGTCGTATTTGCAACACCACCGAGCATACCACAGACGCATGCCGAATATTGCTTGATGAAACAGAGGCTCATGGCAATTTTGTGGGAAGTGGAAATTATCAAGTGAGAAAATACGACCCCTTCTCGAACACAT
The DNA here is from genome assembly GCA_005771605.1 of Scutellaria baicalensis. Taxonomy (NCBI): domain Eukaryota; kingdom Viridiplantae; phylum Streptophyta; class Magnoliopsida; order Lamiales; family Lamiaceae; genus Scutellaria; species Scutellaria baicalensis. The sequence continues at coordinate 6,123,477 of CM016729.1, forward strand.
ATAATCCGGGTTGGAGAGATCACCCAAATTTTAGATGGGGAAATCAACAAGGTGCTCACAATGGAGATAATAATATGCCTCCATAACTCTTGAGGAACCCGAATCATTAAGGAGGAAATCCCAATTATCAAGGGCAATCATCCGGGTAAAATTCGAGTTCATCCTTGGAGGAGATGATGAAGACGCTGACTTCCAATACCATGCAATTTCAGAAGGACACCCAATCAAGCATCAAGAATCTTGAGATGCAAATGAGTCAATTGGCGACGGCCGTGAGTCGTCTTGAGGCCCAAAATGGAGGTAAATTGTCATCTCAACCAGAAATAAATCCAAGTAATGTTAGTGCTATGACCCGATGGAGTGGGAAGGAGCTGGAAAGTCTGAAAATGCCTGCTGAAACTCAGAAAATTGATGAGGAAGAAGAAGCTGCCGAGTAGTCTAACACTGGGCCTCCAGTGTCGAAGCAGTCATCTAGTGTCAAAACTCCGAAGTCTGCAGAGGTAAAAAATGAATTCTCTGAAAAATTTCCTATTCACTTGGTTCCTTTTCCTTCCAGGTTGGCTCGAGCAGCGAAGGAGGATAAGGAAAAATAGATCATTAACGTGCTTCGCAAAGTCGAGATCAACATACCATTGATAGATACAATTAAGCAAGTTCCAAGATATGCGAAGTTCCTCAAGGATTTGTGCACAAACAAGCGAAAGCTCAAGGGAGACGAGAAGGTCGTGATGGGAGAGAATGTATCTGCAATTTTTCAGAAAAAACTTCCTAAAAAACGAAAAGACCCAGGTTTGTTTGTCATCCCATGTCGTATAGGAAACACTAGAATTGAGCGTGCTATGCTAGATCTAGGAGCATCGATAAATGTCATGCCACGATCCATTTATACATCCTTAGATTTAAGGCCATTGAAAGATACACGAGTTGTTATTCAATTAGCCGATTGTAGCACCGCATATCCTGATGGGGTCATTGAAGATGTTCTAGTTGAAGTCAATGAATTAATATTTCCTGCAAACTTCTATGTTTTGGATATGAATGGTGACCCATCAATTTCAGCACCTATATTGTTAGGGAGACCATTCTTGAACACCTCTCAAACAAAGATAGATATCCGTGAGGGAACCCTCACAATGGAATTTGATGGGCAAATCATAAAGTTCAATATTTTTGATGCCATGAAATATCCTGACGATGATAATGCTGTTTTTTCCTTGAGCTTGATTGACCCGTTTGGTCGAGGATGTTTTTGAGATGCATTTCAGGGACACATTGGAGGTTGTCTTGACTAGAAATTTGAAGGATGAAAGAGATCTAGTGACTTCCCATGAAAGCCAAGACATATCAGAAATTGTTGCTGCACTTCAAGCTCAACCTCTTTTGCCACCAAGGTATGACTTGCATTTTATTAGTTTGCCTGAGTCTCACCAAAAGATTCTGCCTTCTATTGTGCAGGCATCAGAGCTTAACATGAAGGTGCTGCCCAATCACTTGAAATACACCTACCTTGGAGAAAATAACATGCTACCTGTGATCATTTTGGTAAAGTTGAACTCGAATCAAGAAGAAGCCTTGGTGAAAGTGCTGAAAGAGTATAAGAAGGCTATTGGATGGACAATTGCGGACATCAGAAGAATCAGCCCCTCTTTGTGCATGCATCGAATTCTTCTTGAAGATGAAGCTAATCCATCTTGAGAACCCCAAAGAAGGCTAAATCCGCCAATGATGGAGGTAGTGAAAAAGGAAGTGCTGAAACTTTTAGATGTTGGAATCATCTATCCAATATCTGATAGCCGATGGGTAAGTCCTACGCAAGTTGTACCCAAGAAATCGAGAGTCACTGTGGTTGAAAATAAACAAGGTGAGTTCGTTCCTACTCGAGTGCAAACCGGGTGGAGGGTTTGTATTGACTATCGTAAGTTGAACTCCGTAACCCGAAGGGACCACTTCTCTTTACCTTTCATCGATCAAATGCTTGAAAGACTTGTCGGGCATTCTCATTATTGCTTTTTAGATGGTTTTTCAGGGTATTTTCAAATTGTCATAGCATCGGAGAATCAAGAGAAGACCACATTCACATGCCCTATTGGAACATTTTGCCTATCGTCGAATGTCGTTTGGTCTTTGCAATGCACCGGTAACCTTTCAAAGATGCATGGTAAGCATATTTTCGGAGTATGTGGGTAGTATAATTGAGGTCTTCATGGATGATTTTAGTGTGTATGGTAACTCTTTTGAAAATTGCTTGAAAGGCTTTGAATTAATTTTGAAGAGATGTGTAGAAACTAACCTCGTTTTGAATTGGGAAAAATGTCATTTTATGGTTGAACAAGGAATAGTTTTGGGTCATATTGTTTCTATAAGGGGAATTGAGGTTGATAAATCTAAGATAGACCTTATTTCGGCTTTACCTTACCCCACAAATGTGCGGGAAGTGCGCTCTTTTCTTAGTCATGCAGGTTTTTATCATAGGTTTATCAAAGATTTCTCCAAGATAGCATCTCCAATGTGCAAGTTGCTTCAAAACGATGTGAAGTTTGTTTTCGATGGAGATTGCAAAAAGGCCTTTGATGAGCTAAAAGAGAAGCTAACATCACCACCTATAATTCAGCTCCCAGATTGGGAATTGCCATTTGAAGTGATGTGTGACACTTCAGATTATGCTGTTGGAGCCGTTTTAGGTCAAAGAGTTGGGAAGGCTGCTCATGTGATTTATTATGCATCAAAAACCTTAACCCCAGCACAAGCAAATTACACTACCACTGAAAAAGAACTCTTGGCTGTTGTTTTTGCTTTGGATAAATTTCGATCATATTTGTTGGGAACTAAGGTTATTGTATTTTCTGACAATGCAGCTCTTAAATTCCTACTCATGAAAAAAGAGGCCAAACCGAGACTTATTCGATGGATCTTGCTTCTTCAAGAGTTTGATCTAGAGATTAAGGACAAGAAGGGGTCTGAGAATTGTGTTGCTGATCATCTCAGTCGGCTGGTGTAATCTGAAACGGGTCCCCCACTCACCGAGAGCTTCCCAGATGAGCAGCTGTTCGCTGTGACGTCACACTAGTAAGGGCAGACAACACTGGGTGATCCAGTGTCAAATCCCGATTCTGAACCTTGGTTTGCTGATATTGTAAATTTTCTTGTTGCCAAAGTTTTTCCTTTAGGTATGTCGAAGGCTCGAAGGGACAAGCTTCGAAGTGATGCAAAATATTATGTGTGGGATAACCCATATGTGTGGAAACATTGCACTGACCAGATCGTGAGATGGTGTGTTCCAGACTCTGAATTTCACTCCATACTTGCGTTTTGTCATGCACAAGCTTGTGGAGGACATTTTGGAGCCAAGCGTACCGCGCACAAGATCTTGGAATGTGGGTTCTATTGGCCAACTCTCTTTCGAGATGCATTTGAATTTTGTAAGTCGTGTGATAATTACCAACGCACAGATAATATTTCTTGTCGAAATCAAATGCCTCAAAATTCTATTGTGGTTTGTGAGATTTTTGATGTTTGGGGGATGGATTTCATGGGACCGTTTCCCTATTGTTTTGGTAATTCATACATCTTGCGGTTGATTATGTCTCCAAATGGGTCGAAGCTAAGGCTTCGCGCACTAATGATTCGAAAATTGTAGCCTCTTTTGTGAGATCTAGCATCTTTTGCAGGTCTGAAATTCTAAGAGCCATCATTAGTGATCGGGGCACACATTTTTTGCAATCACATAATCGAGGCCTTATTGAGAAAATATGGTATAACTCACAAGATCTCTACAGCCTATCACCCCTAGACGAATGGTCTAGCGGAAACTTCGAATCGAGAGATAAAATCCATTTTGGAAAAGACTATTAAGCCGAACCTAAAGATTGGAGCCTCAGGCTTGAAGACGCTCTTTGGGCGTATAGAACGGCGTACAAGACTCTAATCAGAATGTCACCATATCGGCTTGTGTTTGGCAAAACATGTTATCTTCCGGTGGAGATTGAGCATCGAGCTTTCTAGGCAATTAAAAAGTGTAACATGGACTATGATGAAGCGGGATGCATAGGAAGCTTCAATTGAGAGAGCTTGAGGAAATACGAAATGATGCATTTGAGAATACATTGATCTATAAAGAGAAAGCAAAAATCATTCACGACACACGTCTTGTAAAGAAAAATTTTGAAGTGGGGGATAAAGTTTTGCTTTATCATTCTCGTCTCAAACTGTTTCCCGGTAAATTACGTTCACGTTCGTTAGGTCCTTTTGTTATTTCTCATGTATTTCCTCATGGTGCAGTTACGATTCAAAGCTACCAAACGGGAAAAATATTCAAAGTTAACGGGCATCAACTCAAACCATATTTTGAGGGATTCCAAGATGTAGAAGTTGAGAGAGCCCCACTTGAAGACCCACCATCCATCTAATAAGGGAGTTTCGTCAAGCAAACGACGTTAAACAAAAGCTCTTTGTGGGAGGTAACCCACATTTCTTTGTTTTCATCCCTTTATGATTTCCTTCCTTTTAGTTTAGATGTTGAATTTCTTTTCGTGTGTCTTGATCTTGCATTTTTGGGTGTGTTAAAAAAAAATAGAGATGAGCGACCCGGGTCGGGTGCTATGCAGCCCGGTCGGGTCGCAGGTTTTACTGTTTTTGTGCGCCCAAGTCGAAGGGGTGACCCGGGTTGGGTGCTGTGCAGCCCGGCCGGGTCATGTATCTTACTCCATGCGCACCAAAGCCGAAAGTGCGACCCGGGTCGGGTGCTGTGCAGCCCGGCCGGGTCGCCTGTCGCGCACCAAGTACTGCAGTTCGAAGGATGGACCCGGGTCGGGTGCTATGCAACCATGCATCCAGCCTCTTCTTCCATTTAACTTGTCATTTCTTCTCTAATCTTTTCCCCAATTCACCTCTCATTTGCCCTAAGTCACCAACTGAATTTTACAGATTCTCTAGGCCTGCCGCCGTCACCGTTGCAACCGCCGTCGCCGTCACCAGGCAAGGTCGCCTCCCTGCCACACCCGAGCACCGTCCACGCTGCGCGCCTCCCAGCCACCGTGCGAAACCCAACCACCGCGTGCCCCCAGCCTCACCCGAGAGCTGCCACCTGCTGAGCCGTGCCTGTTTCCGTCGACCGGAGTCTCACCCAGAGCCGCCACAACTTGCACCACCCGTGCCCAGCCCAGCGCCCCTGCTGCCGAGCATTCCCAGCCGAGCGACCCTGCTGTCGTGCGTTGAACCAACAGCCTTGCAGCCGCCCAGCGCTGTTTCTCACCATTTTAGTGCCATGCCTCGTCGTACTCGTTCCCAGACTACAACCACCTCCAGATTCAAAAACTTGATCGATTGTCTATTTCTAGCCTATACCGCAAGTGTACGGTGTCAACTATAGATAGGGCGAGCAAGGTCGATCCCACAAAGACTAGTGAATTAGAACTTAGTTAACTACCTAATTAATTTACCCAATTTTATCTAAGTAACCGAATTGATTGAATTTAATCTAGTCTAGAAACAAATAAATGGAATAAAGATATCAAACAAGAAAATATCAAGATAATCAAGATTCAAACAAGGATCCTAAGACAACGATTTCATTCTACTTCAATCAAGTTTACTAATCTAGCAAAAATCAACCTCAAATCCAATTATTTTATGTGAGCAATCACGATTGTAGATTAACCTCTCTCTCGAGCAACTTAACCCGTGGATCAATTATTAATGTCTGTATCTCTACCTCGCAGTTAATAACCAACTCCTAAAAGCTCCTAAGATCGTATTCTCACCCCAATTATTTACCAATCTCTCGATCTAGGCAATTTAATTGAGTCATGCATTCCTAAATCTATAATCAGATATCATCTCTCGATCTCAATCCAATTAATTGGAGCATGCATAAATTTGATCAGGATTCACACATGGAATAAGCACAAGGAAGCATGAATAAAATATCATGGATTAGAGGAAAGATTAAAACTAGATATTCAACAAGAAATCCATAGAACTACTCTCGTGTCCTAAGATCACGAGACCCCTAGCCAAAAATCATGTTCGTAAAGCAAAATGAATTACAAAACGACATGATAAAAACTAGAAATAAAATCAAAGAAACGCTTATTTAATTTGTGATTGTTGGTTGCTCCTCTTGACTCTTGAATCTTCAATTTCCAGCTTTTTTCCTTGCTCTCAAGATGTGGATTAATGCCCCTTTCTTTGGATGTGTATGGATCTTTTATAGTTTCTCAAATCTTCCCAAATCCTAATTTGTATCTAAGTAGGTAAAAATCGGACTTGGAGCAAGTTGTATCCAAATAGGAGTCCAAATAGGCCTAAAAATCCGCAACTAAACCACTGACCCGGCCAAGTGACCCGGGTGGCCCAGACTTCCAGCTTTCAGCCTCGATTCGGCCCTCTTACGCTCATAATTGGGCTTCGACTTCTTCATGAAAGTTGTAGCCCTTCAAGTTAGCTATCCGATGCCACTAATTTCAGCCCAATATCAGTTTTGTACACCAAGTTATACCCAATTTACTCAAGCCCTGTCAAGACGAAAATTAGGACATTCTTGCACGACTTTGAACTTCTTGTATTATTCTGCTCTCTTGAGGGCGGAACTGATGAAACCTTCCAACATGAAAGTTGTAGAACTCCCTCTTAGCTTTCTAACAAGACAAGAAACATTGAATTTAGACGTCTAGAGATCGAGATATGATTTTTCCTCCATAACTGCGCTTTATCGACTCGCTATCTCGACTCCAACTTGGCGTAAAATTCCATTGGACTTTCATTTTGTGCTAAAACCTATCAAATTCCTTTCAAATCAAGCAAAAACGTGAAATCTTAAAAAGATAATGAAATCTAAATAAAATCTCACTATTGCATGCTTTTCAACACAAAATGATATGAAATTAAGCCCCAAAATACATCAAATAACGAAGTTATCAATTGGTGGACGACGAACGTCCACAACCCTCCCCCGAGAGGCGATTCTGACGTGTACTTTCATGTACATCCCCAATCCACACAATATCACTTTTGAAGGACCAGGACACCATAATCGGTATGTTCAACTCACCAAACGGAAAGTGCTACCTCATATTTATCTTGACGAATGTGTTTTACGTGAATTGGGTTTATATGATGATGTTATGGCGTTTGTTGAGCACATGAGATGGTGGAAGGTAGTTCTTAAAGGATGGGCTGTGTATGAGGATCTGATTTATGAATTCTATAGTTCGTTGGAAGCTGATCGGTTAGTCGAGAAGGGGATCACATTTCGTTTGGGTGGACAACGTTATGAGTGGAGACTGAAAGATTTACAGGCTGTCTTTGGGATGGATGCCCCCGACACGACAACAATGCTCTTAGATTCGTCGGCATGTTGGGAGATGATCACTTTGAATGCCGGACCATTTCGTGCAGGTCGGAGCAAGGCTAGCGCAATCCATAATCCTATTCTACGCTATTTTCAGCGTGTGATGGCTTGCACGATTTCTGGACGCTACACGAACAGGAATGTCCTAGAAAATCTTGAGCTTCAGATGATACACGCCATGCTTTATGGCCAGAGTGTCCCCTCCATTTCCGAGTTCGTCCAACATTTCCTTGGCGTCATCAGCACTCATGAGCCGTTGGTCCTTGGAGGGTATGTGACCGCTATTGCACAAGCTATTAGGATCGATTTAGAGGAGCGGATTCCCACAGCACCGGCTCGATTGGACAAGACTTTGCTGCTTAAAATGGGAGTGCTAGTTCGACAGGGACACACCCTTCTATGGCATGTCTCCGATTCTAAGACCCACGCATTGCTGAACCCGATGTTTACGACCTTGAGGTCGCAAGTTAATGTCAGCATGGCATACACAGTGTTTCCATAGACCCCGGCCCGTCGTTTGCCATCGGGTTTGGATGACTCAGCTTCTCAGTCGAGACCACCCTCTCACCTGGAGCAGCGTGTGGATGAATTGGAGCAGAATCAGACGCATTACAAGCCTGTGTGGCGGAGTTAGAAAGAGAGTTGCAGCGTCAGCAATGTGGCCGTTCGTCCCGCCGATGATCAGGTGCTTTCTTCCCCTTGCTTTCATTGACTGTTATGACTCTTTGTATGCTTGCCTAATGCATTCTTTTATTCTGCGTTTGTTGAGTCTATTGTGATTGCTTGGGACAAGCACTATCTAAAGGAGAGGGGAGGGGGATTGACATTTCTGCATTTCTGAAAAAGACAAAGGGCAAGTTAAAGTTCATGTAATTCTTAGGTTCATGTAGTTGCATGTAGGTTGTTTTTATTTTTACACGTTTACCTGCTTTAGCACGTTTAATTTTCTCTTGCATTTGCATAATAATAGAGAAAAAAAAAGGGGGAGATAATATGTTGAGTACGTATGCTTTCTGTTGGTTAAAAAAATTTGCTAAATGATCTTGAGGAATTGTTGTTAGGAATGATAACATTGAGTTGAGAATTGATCTATGATGATGAATTGATTTGCTTTGTTTACTTGCGTTTTGAGATATACTTATAAATTCCTTGATGGAAGTAGTTTGAATTAGAATTTGTGAAAGTTGAACCACTTTTGATGAACCCCTTGGTTTGAATTGTTTATGGTTGTATGGAGAAAAGGTGTTTAGTTGAAAACAAATTGCAAAAGATGATGAGGTGTGGAATCAGCTACCCGCTTTTAGGGGTCCACGAGTGAAAAGTCAAAATGCGAATTAAAAAAAAAACACAAAAATAAAAATTCGCAACGAAAATGAAGGACTAACTTAAGAGTGGTGTGGAGCTGCCAACCTCATCCAAAAAAAAAAAAGAGATGTTGATTGGAGAATAAAAGGGGTGAATCATTATGTGTTACGACTTAACAAATTTTGATCTAAATGAAGGAAATCGCAAATGGAATTTGAATATGTCGATTGATGTGGGTGGTGAAGTGAATTGATAAAACTTTTCTATGAAAGATTTGATCTTTGATGTCATACCAATACGTGTGATTTCTTGAGATGGTTACATTCAGTCCAACGTGCTTTTGTTTGCATATGCTTTATTTGACATAAATTTGAATTCCTATGAGTGTAGTAAGGATCTGAGCAAGCAATACTCATTTTGTTGTTTTATTCCCGATGTGCTTCAATTCTTCTGTTGCTCGAGGATGAGCAATGTTTTAAGTGTGGAGGGATTTGATAGGTAGAAAATATATGCATTTAATTATTGACAGCTTAATTGGATTCTTATCATCTTTTATTTGATTGGATGCATTGTTTTCGTACTTATATGCGCTTTTGAACTCGAGATACTTCATATTTTATTTTCTCGATTATTATAGGAATTTTTGAAGTATTTTGGAGTTCATTAGACCGAGGCCCAAACGTAATGAAGATCAAAGAGAAGGTCCAGCAACTAAAAAAAAGCCCAAATGTTGAAAAGGAAAGAAATGGGCTTATGCAAAGAAAAGCACAAGTCACTTTGAAAATGAAGGTTTTGCCAACTTAATCCCCAAGTCACTTTGGAGAAGAGAAACACTAGAGTTTTGGAGAGTTTTAGAGGAGAGAGAATTAATTTTTACACAAAAACATATTTCACTTTATTCTATTTCTTGGATGGGTGAATCAACAACTTTTGTGGATTCGATCGAGATGACGATTGGCTAATTCCTTAATTCTGGTTAGCAGGGATGTTTGAACCCAATTATCTTTTTATGTTTTAATTAATCCCGTTTCTCCCTCTCGATGTTTTGATTGGAATTGATTGTGTTATCTGTGATGAATGATTTCAATTATTGGTGCTTGATTTAGATTGGCCACCTAGGTTAAGTCTTTGATAATTGATTGCTAGAATCTTAAATCATGAATCCTAATTGCTGTGGTTTAATTTTCAATGGTAGTAAACTAGAGGCCGCGCATCTCTAGGGTAACACAATCCTAGATTATCAAATCGAGCTTGTGTATTTGGAGTCTAGTTCACCCTATCGTCTTGGTAATTAATGCGTTTAATGAATTAAATCTGGAGAGCTTATTCTAGGTTGTTCGATTAAATATGGTTAATTAGTGATCTTATCCTAATTTAACTAATCATAAGAGACGATTCGATTTAACAGAGCGTGTTGTTAGATTAGGGGTGATAATTCCATTATAATCTGAGAGAGGGGGTAACATTGATTAAGGCATAATTGATATTGGGGGATAACGGAACTGTTAACTGAAATGCTTTTTATCAATTGATTTCTGTTTAGTCTGTTTTCTACATTTTTAGTTTAATTATCAATCAATCTGTTAACCCCCATATTTCTTGTTTCTTTGAATTTAGACATAAGTAAACATAATTGAATTATCACTCTCCATGGGATCGACTCTTACTTGTCTTAACTACTAGTTGGTTAGGATAGAGAAGATTAATTAATTTTATCGCGTTGCGACAGTACGGTCAACGATCTTCCAGGACAATCAAGTCTTCTTTGTCGTTTACTGGAACTAGCTTGTTGTATGTAGTATGCATGATTTAGCTTCATATAGTATCCAGTAAGATCAACTAACTTCCTTGTATAGATCAGCATGCTTAGCTAGCTTCCCGTGGAGTTTAGTAAGATCAGCTAGCTTCCTTGTAGAGAGCAGTAAGAATCATTATGCTTAGCTAGCTTCCTGTATGATTCCTCCTTAGCTCACTGTGTTTTGATTATAGTGAGCTTAGCCTCCTTTAGTGAGCATTCAATCTTCAGGCAGCATCCTTAACTTAGCTAAACTTTTACATAGGAAATCCTAAGTACAAGGTTACTACTTCCTATCTATTACATGCTTTGTCTTCATTAAAATCTATACAAAGGTTCCTAACATATATGTTTATAATACTCTACAAAATGTTATACTAGCAAAATATATAGGTTATGTGAATTTAACTAAAAGGTTATGCGAACTTGACTAAAAGTTTATGTGAACGTCTAAAAAGTTAGACGAAATAACTAAAAGGCTATGGAGAAAAATTAAGGCTTGAGCGGGGATTTTGGAGCACGTGGGAGTGCATGGGGTGCCTGAGAACGCATTTTGAAATTGAAAATCACTCTTTTGGGTCATATGACACGGATTATATGGTCATGACCTACTCATGCACCTGATATGTATAAATATTTGTGTTCTTTATATAGATTTGAATTGATTCTCTTGTTGCGTTTGATAATTAATATAGAAAATTGTAGTACAAATGAAATATAGACACCTAATTCAAATAAAATGGACAATATATAACTCAAATGTTAACAGATGAAAATAAAAGTAAATAACTCATCATTCCTTTATGTGTAAATCTATTTTTTCTTCTTAATGATACATAAATCTACTTTTAAATAATTAATGATTTCACAATCTAAGTTTTAACTTTAATTAATCATGGTTTGACTGTTATTTTAAAACAATGTTATGGATTATGGTGACTTTGAATCAATTTAATTGTATAATTTTTTTTTTTAACATGTGTGTGTGTTTTTATTTTTAAATTTCTATTAATAAAACATTAATGGTTAGTTTAAGTTCAAACTTAATTTAAATTATATTTTCAGTATTATTTTATAATTTCTCTCAAATATGAGACCTTATATTAGAAAATAAAATGAAAATAAAAGATATGAAAATTAATTCAAAGTTAAGCTCGATTTAAATAATTATTTTACTTTTTTTCCTATGATGATATAGATATCTTGAACATTGTAAACATATAGATTTGATTATGGATTACATTGAGTTCATATTAGCGTCTATCTTGAAAATTCGACTCAGGCTAAAGAATTGATTGATCTGACCCTACCCACATAAGACTTACTCAAAACTATTTACATAAATAATGTTCCTATATAATACAAATCACACCCTATGAATAACACTACATAAAGTGCTAATTATCTAACATCTAAGGGGACAAATACATCTCCTAGTTATTAATTTTACATTCATCTTATATCATCAAAACATAAAGGCAAAAACTTGTGTACCCCAGGGGCACGGATATCCGTGCCCCCTGACTCGACCCGGCGTATGGACAGCCTTCACGTGCACCCACGCACCATCACATTCGCCCATAGCAAATCTGGTGTGTGCCCACGCACACCTAATTCCGTAGTTAATGATTTAGTTATGAGTATTATATGTATACCCTATATATAGGTATTACGCGTATACCATGTATGTATTACACTTATATTATATTGTCTGATATTCAATAATAGGTATCATGTGTTTACTCTATAGGTATTAGATGTGAACTCTTAAGGTATTACATTTATATTTCTTGAGATTCAATGATAGGTATCATGTGTATTGATTTTTGTTGTACATGTATTACATGTAAACTCTTAAGGTATCATGTGTTCATGATTCAGTAAATGTATGAATTATTTGTTCGAACTTTTGTTCTATAGGTATCACATGTATACTCTATAGATATTACACATATACTCTATAGGTATTATATTACTGTATAGTGAGTTTAAAATTTCGAAAGTCCAAAACCGCGATTTATATTATATTCTTCCTCATTTTTTCTGTAAAATTTACAGAATTGTAGAATTCATATGAATTATTATCATAGAAGTATTGTGTAAAGAAACCCTAGAGTACTAAATTTATTTAATTCGATCAATCAAACAAATCTTATCTATTTAATCAATTAAACATATTTTGCAAACCAAATCCTTCCATAACTTAGTCAATACAAATAGTGAATCGGAGGCTTCCTCATCGGAGAAGAAGAACGTAACAAAAAAGAAGAAGAAGAACGTACCAAAGAAGAAGAAGAAGAAGAAGAATGGAGCGGAGAAGAAGAAGAAGAACGCAGCGGGAAGAAGAAGAAGAACGCAACGGAGAAGAAGAGAGAAGAAGTTGTTGTATCGCTCAAGGGAGAGAAGAAGTTGTTGTAGTGCAAGAAGGAGAGAAGAAATTGCCGCCGCCTAGTGAAGCGCCGTGGAGAAGAGAGAAGAGGAGGGTGCGTCATGAAGAATAGAGAAGAGAAGGGTAGGGCACGCACATACAAATGAAGAATAGAGAAAAAGAATAAGAAAAAATATATATGAATATTAGTGGGTTATGTAGCGGGTTGGGGGCACCCAAGTCCTTCTCAAACTTAACTATAGTTATACCATTTTCTGCTTTCATGAATAAGCCAGTAGATTTAAAAAAAAAGTATAATTAAAAGATTAGTGAAGAGCTTAAATTTTGTAAACAGGAGTGATACCAAGCAAATGGAAACATTTCCTCATGACAACTGTTGTTGCCTCGTACAACAACAGTCTACTCGTCTCCTCCGCTGATCCCACGACCTGCAAATTTTTGGATAACGAGATTCAGATAGGTTGTGGAGATAAAAACCGAAAAGGGATAATTTATGTGGCTTTTCTCGGATTTGTTAATCAAGATCAGTACCTTACAGTTGGTATAAAATCTTGTGAAGTCTTCTGATAAGTTGTATAAGTATTCGCACAACACATTTGGCAAAAGATTGGTGCAGACCTCTTCAACAACCTGAGAAGCCAAAAGCATGGTGAAATCCATGGATGAAATGAATGAATTCAAATCCAGCAAAATACTCAAAAGTTAGATCATAATGGGGTGCGATGGATTGATTGCGAATTCATATCAACCCAAAAACCCCAATAGATTTGCGAATATGAATTTCAAATTCATCCTTAAATCCTTCAATCTAAACACAACCTAATTAAACAAACTTGTAATATTTAGAATGGTCAATCACTACAAGAAAAATGGGTATTTGCACAACAAAATGTTGTCGCAAAAACCTTAATAATTGTCTCAAGTACAATTTGCGACACATGTTGTCGCTAAATTATTATCACAAAAGCCTTCTCATATATTGTTTCTTTTGCGACAACAATGTTGTCGTAAATGTATTAACTACAACATTTGTTGTCGCAAATAAGTCATTTTACATTACTTTTAGTGACTACATTTTGCCAATTTTTATTAACATTTTTTACAACAACTTGTTGTCGTAAGAGCTAGACTTATTGCAACAACTTTTGTTGTCGCAAAAAATGTTATCGTAAATACTCATTTTTCTTATAGTGTTAATAAAGAAGGCCTGCTATGTCCATATACAACATAATTACCTCGGCAAACTGAAGCAAATGAAGTCCCAACACACGTTCATCGGGGTGATCCAAGTCTAAAGTCCCAGTCTGTAGCAAATATTAAGAACTGATGTGAATCACAACTTATTCTTAAAGTACATCCAGCTTTGATACGATCCTAAAATTCTAAAGTTACTTTATGATTCCAGGGTTTCTTTCGTCATGACAAGCCTACCATGTCTTAAAGTGAAGAACCTAAAACTGAAGATGACCACTTGAAACGTCTAAAGAAGATTAAAATCAATTATAGTAAAAATGAAAAGTGAAAAGTGAAAAGGTTTGTAGGAAACCCAATTCATTTTATAATCAAAAGAAGGGAGTAGGCTTACCCTTTTCAGTTCTTCTATATCTTTCCCTGATTTCCTGATGATAGAGCAGATCCGAGCATGTGCTTATAACAAATATACAGCAGTATTACCCTGCTCATAATGGAAGTAGGCAATAAGGGATAAACATAAAGAATGCAGAAATTCCGTCATTAACAATGTAGGATTCAGGAATAATGCACTTATGTGAAGATTGTAATCACCAAAAAATTATTCTTGGGATACTAGTTAATCATAATTAAATCGGATAGAGTTTTCTTTGATTATAAACATCATAGAAGTCAATGGGACACACCTTGTCATTGAGCATCTGTCCCAAAATAAAAGTGTACTAGTACATTCATGCCTCCATTTTCAGAATAGATAGCATTTTTTTTTATTATACTGAAGTCTGAAAAAAAAATCCGGAAAACAATGCAAACCATAGGATACTAACTTAACAGCTCCATATCCAATTGTTTCAGCAGTTTTATCAAGCTCCTCTTCAGTCCACTCTTTATCTTTGCCTGGCATACATTTTAAGCACTTGTTATGTCCAGATTTCATAGCATCTAGTTTACTTTCTTAATCATTAAACTGTTGCATATAGTTTCAGGCAACTCAGGAAACTTGGTAGCTGTGAGGAGAAAAAACATAGCCACCAACCTCTTTCAATCAGAGCTGCTTTGCATCTATTTTTGGCTTCATCAAGTAAATCAACAAGTTTGACAGTTTCAGTACTACGAGTATGGAATTGTTTTCCATCTTCGCCAGTGTTGAATATAAGAGTAAAACCATATGTTGAATTGATGAAACTGAAGATCCAATACAAGACTATATATATATATGTGTGTGTGTGTGCATGCATGCACATGTGAGCTAACTAACTCTAACTAACTGAGCTGACGTGGATAGCATATACAAACAATATGTATGTACTCATTATGATATACAACACACAATACACAACACTAACAGACCCCCTTTTAACCTAAACCAACTCTGTGCAGTGGTAGCTTAGCACTTAGCTTCTGAAATCTGGAACTTGCCAATGGCTTGGTAAATATGTCTGCTACTTGATCTTCTGAAGGGATAAATCGGATTTCCAACTCTCGAGCCATAACCTTTTCTCTTATGAAATGTACATCGATTTCAATATGCTTTGTGCGAGCATGAAAAACTGGATTGGATGCTAATGCTGCAGCACTCACATTATCGCACCAAATCAAAGGAGGTTCTTCAATGGTGATACCCACTTCACGAAGTAACGATTTGAACCATATCACATTAGTACTTGAATCTGCAAGAGCTCGATACTCTGACTCCGCACTAGAACGAGATACAACTTGTTGCTTCTTGGAACTCCATGTGAGAAGATTACCCCCAAGCAAGAGACAATGACCTCTTGTAGATCGTCGATCATCAAGATTGCTGGCTCAATCTGCATCGGAATAAGCTTCAAGAGATAACCTGTTAGCTGGTGTGAACTTCAATCCAACATGAGATAACCCTTTCAAGTATCGAAAAAGATGTTTGCAAGAAGATCAATGTTTGACTGTTGGAGCATGTAGAAATTGGCTAAGCTTGTTCACAGCAAAGGAAATATCCGGTCTTGTCAATGTAACATATTGTAAAGCCCCCACTGTACTTCTGTATAATGTTGGATGCTCAAAAGGAACACTATCTTGTAGATGAAGTTTGTGTGTAGATACCATAGGAGTAGACATTGAATTGCAGCTGAACATATTGGTCTTGTGTAGTAAATCAGTAATATATTTGGTTTGTGTAAGAGTGTAACCATGTTGATCCTTATGTGCTTCTAATCCCAGAAAATAATTCACTTCCCCAAGAGTCTTAAGAGCAAACATATCACCAAGAAGTCGAATAACTCTCTAAATTTCCAATGAATCTTCACCTGTAATTAAGATATCATCCACATACACTAATACAAACAACAACTTGCCATTAATTCTTTTAAAGAACAAGGAATGATCAGATGCTGAAATGTTGAAGTGAAGAGATATAAGATACCATTTGAGTTTGGAAAACCAAGCCCTTGGTGCCTGTTTCAAACCATATAGAGATTTATGTAGCTTGCAAACATAATCAAGTTTACTTGAATCCACAAAGCCATTAGGTTGATACATATAAACTATCTCTTTTAGATCTCCATTCAAAAAAGCATTGTTCACATCAATTTGCTGAATAGACCAATTATAAATAGTAGCAAGAGTAAAGATCAACCTGATTGTGCAAGCCTTGACAACTGGACTAAAAGTCTCAAAGAAATCCACTCCAGCCGTTTGCTCAAAACCCCTTGCTACAAGTCTTGCCTTGAACTTGTCCAGTGAAACATCTACCTTGTACTTAGTTTTGAATATCCATTTGTTTGTGATAACACTCATCTCACTTGTGTAAGGAACCAATGACCAAGTGCCTTTGGATTGAAGGGCATCAAATTCAGCCTGCATAGCTGCTTTCCACCTTGAATCCAATAAGGCTTAATGGACTGAAACTGGTTCTTGATTAGAGGTAGAAGCAATGGTATTAAACACTCTTGGTTTGAATATACCTCTCTTAGATCTAGTGATCATAGAATGTGTTGCTGAGCCAGAAACTTGATGAGAAGCCTGAGAAACGGCAGACTGATTTTGACAAATGACATTTTGACAATCGGCAGACTGATTTTGACAAATTCCATTAGAAGCATGCAATTGAGGTGCAGCAGTAGAGGATTGTAATGGCAGTTGCAAAGAATGTTGTCCTAAATTTTGGAGATGATCAGCAATAGGAACTGGGAGTAAGCCACCGTCACCAAAGAAGAAGAAGATGACTCAGAAGAACCACATAACATATGATAGGGAAACTCAGTCTCATTAAACTCCACAGTGGGTAAGATATACACTTTGTGATCAGCATCCATGCATAAATAGCCTTTGTGATGAAGACTATATCCAAAGAAAAATACATTTTGATGATCTGAACATAAACTTATGTCTGTTATAAGCCCGGAGATAAGGATAGCAAGTACACCCAAACACCTTGAGAGTAGAGTAATCAGGCTCCTTTTGAAATAGCAACTGAAATGGAGACTTGAAGTGTAGAACAGGAGTAGGAGTTCTATTTATAAGATATACTGCTATATGAAAAGCATGCCACCAAAATCTAAGAGGTAATTGAGCTTGAGCCAATAAAGATAAGCCCATCTCAACAATATGCAAATGTTTTCTCTCAGCTTTTCCATTTTGTTGATGAGTATGCGGGCAAGAGTGTTGAAAATGAACCCCAAGCTGAGCAAGAGTAGATGTTAAAGTTCTATACTCACCTCCCCAATCGGATTGCAAGCACTTGATCTTCATGTTAAATTGCCTCTCAACCATAGCATTAAACTAAAGAAAACCTTGATGTACCTCAGATTTTAGTCTTAATGGATATATCCAAGTATATCTTGTAAAATCATCCATAAAATGTACATAATATTTGAATCCATCAAGTGAATCAATATGTGATGGTCCCCATACATCAGTGTGAACCAACTGAAATGGAGCACTTGTTTGAGGAAGAGACTTATGAAAACTCCTTTGATGTAATTTTCCCACTTTGCATGCATCACAAAAAACACTTTCTTTAGAATGAAAGGGAATCTTCAGATTATGAAAAATTCTTGCTAAGACAGCATTACAAGGGTGGCCTAGTCTATTATGCCACCTCTGAGTATTATTAACAACAGCGCGCAACAACATTACATGTAGGAATCACATTCTTATTCACACTCTTGTTCAAAAACTGAGATACACTCTTATTAGAAAACTGAGTGTTATGAACATTCGGCAAAGGAGTCCCTGAAGGAGCCTTGAAAAACTTGGAAAGATCCAATTGATATAGACCATCATTAAGCTTGCCTTGAAGAAGAGTCTGATTTGTGAACTTGTCCTTAACACAACAGCCATCATTGTAGAATTCAATAAACACATTGTTATCCTTTGTAAACTAAGAGACACTAAGCAAATTCTTTGTGATTTGTGGAACATAAAGGATATCATTAAGCAGTAAAGAGTGTGTGTGCTGAACTCCATGAATAGTAGTAAATCCAACATGAGAAATAGGTAAAGTTGAGCCATTACCTATTGTTACCTCTGCAGACCCTTTGTAGTCATTTTTTAGAGTCAAATTCTCAAGATTAGAAGTAATATGACTTGTAGCACCACTGTCTATATACCAATGAGGATCATCCGAAGTAGGAATAGAAGAGTGTGCTACAAAAGCATGAGGGTCTGGCCCTGAAAAACCATTAGAAGTAGTAGCATTAGAAGTATCAAACCCTGTAAAACTGATGTCAAATCTCTTGTAGCACTTAAGGGCTGTGTGTCCTGTTCTTTCACATAGCTGACACAAAGGTTTAGAAGCTAAACGAGCACCAAAACGACCTCCTCCACGAAAACGACCTCTAGATCGACCACCTCTACCAAATGGTGTACCCCTGTGATAAGCAAGATTTGCACTAGGAGTAGTTTGAGGAGAAGAAGAAACAGGCTGATTAGTAGTGATCAAAGCTGAATGCACCTGATTTTGTGCTTGTATACACATCTCATGAGTCTGCAACACAAATTTGACCTCTGCTAGTGTTAGCATTTCAGTCTTGGATGTGAGATTCACAACCACGGATTCAAAGTCAGCACCAAGTCCACCAAGAATATAAAGGATCAATTCCTCATCAGAAACACTAGTACCAATTGCAATTAAATCATCTGCAATGGATGTCATCTTCAATATAAACACATCAACAGACAAATCACATTTCTTAAGTGTTTGCAGCTGAAACCGTAACTGAAGGCTGCGCGCCTTGGATTGAGAATGAAAAAGTGATTCAAGTGTGTGCCAAACAGCATGAGAAGTTTGACAACGACTAAGATGACCTAACATTGGCTCACTTATAGAAGATAGAAGCCAGCTGAGAAGGAACTGATCTCTTCTCATCCACAACACATAATCTAGATTGATAGTGACAGTAGAAGATGAGGCAGATGAAAGTACCTCAGATACCATCGGAACAACTTCCGATCCAAGCAAAATTCCGTCAAAGCCATGCGCTCGAACCGCCGATAAGATCTGCGCACGCCAGAAAGTGTAATTCGAATGATCAAGTCTAATCGAGAGAGGCACAAAGTGTGGAGGAACAAATGAAGATGTCATTCCTGATCAAAATCCACCGGAGTTCAAATGAATGAAAAATTGGCCGGGAAACTGTCGCCAAAAGAAGAAAAAAATTGAATCAGGAAACACCGGAGAAATGACCAGTCGGGAAAATAACGGTCGCCGGAAAAAGAAGAGGCTCTGATTACCATGTTGAATATAAGAGTAAAACCATATATTGAATTGATGAAAACTGAAGATCCAATACAAGACTGTATATATATATATATATATATATATATGTGCATGCATGGACATGTGAGCTAACTAACTCTAACTAACTGAGCTGACGTGGATAGCATATACAAACAATATGTATGTACTCATTATGATATACAACACACAATACACAACACTAACAGCCAGGAACAAGCCCAAATCCAACATGGCTGAATCTAGGATACTTATTATCCTGAGCAAGAAGCCAACCAGCTAGTTTGGCAGCCTGCACGAGCATCCTAAAAAAACTCTTCAACATCAAATCAAGCATGTATGGGTGCTAAAATGAAGCAAGATGATCATATGCCACTCAACAGAATTTCAAACTTACAGTAAAAAATAAGAAAAACTTTTTTTTGATCTCGTTGAAAGGCCACTATCCGATTTTGGTCCCGTCAAAAATCCAAAAATCAAAACTAGTCCACTTAAGTAAAATTCTGTCCAATTTCAGTTCTTTCACCACCGGAAAAGTGATTTTCCGTCAATTCTCCGGCGAGTGTGATGCATTCACCCCCAATCCGAAATTTCCGACTATCTCATGCTGATGTGAAATTATGGAACCTATGTGACATTTCTTTCTCATTTAAAAATAATTCCAAAAATTCCACATCATTATTTGCACAAATTAAAAAAATCAAAACAAGAAATCAACAAATTAAAATCATAAAAATCATAAAATATCCCCAAATGGGTTGAAGAAGAAGCCGGCAGAGAAGATGGCCGATAAAAAGAAGCCGGCAGCTGAGGAAGCTCTGGCAGCGGAGAAGGCTCCGGCAGAGAAGAAGCCAAAGACAGGGAAGAAGCTGCCGAAAGAGAGCGACGCCGTCACCATCGGAGATAAGAAGAAGAAGCGGGCGAAGAGCGGCCAAGATGGAGAAGAACGCCGCGCAGAGAGCAGCAGCGCGTAGAGTTTGTCCAGAGAGCAGTGCGGCTGTGAAGGGTGGTGTGGGTTGAAGATGGAGCTGCGGAAAGAGGGGAGAAGCGCGATGGTCCAAATTGCATCCGATGTAAGAGAGTGGTGAAAATATGGGTGCTTTGGCGGCGGCACGAGATTGGTGGGGTTGGGGCTCTCCTGATCTGTGTTGCCAGAGAATCTGGTTCCTTTTCTTCTTTGGCGGCGGCGCGAGAGTGGTGGGGTTGGGGCTCTCAGGATCTGTGTTGTTGGAGAATCTAGGTTCTTATTCTTCTTTGGCGGCGGCGTGAGAGTGGTGGGGTACCCAGAGATGTATCATTCAGATCTCCAACATCTTACTGTCTCCCGAGGCAGAGGCAGAGGCGCCGCACCGAGCTAGACGAATATCACGGCGCTCATGATTTGGATTCAAAATTTTTTTCTTTAAATTTTTTTTCTTTTTTAATTTTGTTGATATATTTTATCATTTTTCTAATGCACTTAGATGATGTGGTGGGTGATGTGGATTTTTAGAAAGAAAATAAATACAAAAATAAAGGCCACATATGAAATAAAATGCCACATAAGCGCAAGTCATTGAAAATCTCAGAATTGGGGGCGAGTGAGGGTAACACTTTTGACTTTGAAGATGAGCGCCACTCATGAGAGTAACACAAACATAACATGAAGGTAAACCTAACATAACCTGATGGTCACTCTAACATAACATGAAGGTATGATTAACATTGTTTTTTACCTTCATGTTATGTTAATGTTACTTTCATGTTATGTTAGTGTTACCTTCATGTTATATTAGTGTTACTTTCGTGTTATTTTAGTTCAGTGGTTTTAAACTAAGGGTATGAAATCTGGAGATGAGGTCACATTAACATAACGCGAAGGTAACCCTGACATAACACGAAGGTAACACTAACATAACGTGAAGGTAACGACCAAAACACGCGAAAAAAGCAACCCAGCCCGCATGCGGTCCGCTTGCGGCCTAGTTGCACAGTTATCAGATCCGTGCAACTGGTGCACAAGAGAGTAACTCTAATATGTAATACTTTTGGTCAACGCCATTGACCGGTGTTGACTTTTGACCGTTGACTGTTAACTTTTGGCTTTAACTTTGACTGTTGACTTTTGACCAAGTGGGGTTGACCTGTCTTACGGAATGGTGTAAGGATCTATAGTAGTTTTGATAAGATAAACACTTTAGTAAAAGCATGTTTCTGTAAGAAAGTAATCTTGTACGTAAGCGTTAATTGTAATCTTTCCTAAGTACAAAAGATCGTTATAGTAAGTAGGAAGTTCGCTACAGCAAGGACTTCGAAGAAGCAAGGTCGCTCTGAAAAGAAGGAAGGACTTCGAAGAAGCAAGATCGCTCCAACAGGAAGCAAGGATTTTGATGAAGTAAGAGCAACCACGAGAAGTAAGCTAGTCGCCCAACAAGGTCACTTCCAGCAAAAGGAATTATAGTGGCTAAGGTTGAGAAGAAGTCACCTAATCGAGGAGCATACTTTGTTACCAGTAAGAGACATTCTCACGAGGACCAATCAGATTTTGACAAGCCACCTGACGAAAGATAAACCTGCTCTGTGGCGCATTAAATGCGTGTACTATGAAGATCAACTTTGTAGTAGGAAGATCACTGCATTAAATGCTGGAACTGTCACACTTCAACGGGCAGATTTCCAAGCACTATAAAAGGAGATTGAGTGAGAACTGAAGCAAGGGGCTTGTAGAACTGAAGAACTGAATTTCCAAATACTTACATTCACATTCAAAGCCATAAACTTCAGTCACCCAATCTAAGTGCAGCAAGCTCATAAGCAAGCTCGTTAAGCTTACATCCAGAGAAGCTAGTTGCAGAATCGTTGAAGAAAACCTATATCTTTTATCTTAGATTGTATAGGAGTACCTAGTGGAGGGTTAAGAACCTGCTAGTGTTTTCGCTCTTGAAGAAAGTGTAAGAGTCATGTGTGGGCTAATGCGATCATGTGTGGATCTTGGTCAAGATAGAGCAGCAACCTGTGTGAATGTTGTCTTTCCTTTGTTAAATTGTTTGTAATAGCTAGGTTGTGTAAAGCAAACAGGTTTAACGAAGTTTCTCCTTGTGTAGGAGTAAAGTGGATGTAGAGGGATTACTCCATCCTCAAACCACTCTATATTGTTTGTCTGTTTTAACTGCTTACCCTTTGCATATCTAAATTGTCTCATATGTTAGATCTGTCATATTGCATTCAAACTGCTTTTGAACATATTACTTTAAGGTTTTTCCGCTGCATTTAAACTCTACAAGATTAATCGAGCTGCTTTAGTGAAGCAAGCTGTGAAGCTGAAAGCTCACTCTCGATCTTACCCGTTTTCGGAGTAAAAAGATTTCGAAAAGATTTGAGTAGCTTTATTCACCCCCTCTAATCCTACTGCTACTTAGGACCAACAAATGGGATCCGTGAAACGGTCTCATACAAGAATTTGAGTAAGTCTCATATGAGACCGTCTCACGAATCATTTCATGAGACGGATAAATCCATAACCTAACCTTACAATTCGTATATAAATTTATGGATATGCGTTTAGTAGATGAATAAAAAAGATTCGTTTTACAAAAATAATTGATAAAATCATTTTACGTAAATTTTTGTGTAATCAGGATTGGGAGAGAGTTATGGATTCATAACCAGGAAAAATAAAAAAATAATAAAAACTGGGGCGCTGGAGAGTGAGGACACGGTGATCCATGATTGGTGTCATGTCACTCACTCTCCTCTCAGGTGCGTCCCCTCATATGCAGTCTTTTTCTTTTTTCTAATTTATGTTTTTTGGATAGTATTTTTTTGATTCTTCAATGTTTATATGTTAAATTAAGTTTATTATTTAAATTTAAAGGTGTCTATTGTATTTTATTAAAGAAATTAATTAAAAAATACTACTATGAGTCAAATATATGGATTTATGATCCCTGCACCACACTTTATCCAGCCCTCGCGTTAAAAAATACGCTCTCACACTCTCCTAGCATATGAATAGTAGCGTACACACACCCAAAATTAGGTTCAGATTTTAACTTTATATTATGTTATATATACATTTATGTTGTGTTAGATATCCTACTTTTAGGTTATGTGAGTCTTAACTGTAGGGTTTTTATTTATACCTTAGCATATTCTTGGAGTGTCATGTATAGTTTTTATACCTTCTCTATGTTAGTTATACTTTTTAGTTATGTTACTCATACCTTTTTACTTATGTTAACTATACCTTTATATTTTACTTATGTTAACTGTACCTTTATATATTACATAAGGTATGATTAAAATGTTGATATAAATGTATGACTAATATCATATAAATGTATGAGTAATATCAATTATACAAGTACAAATTGTTCCGAAACTAGAGTTTTTTTTAAAGCTAAAGTAGTGTAAGGTAGGACTAATATAACATAAATATATGACTAACATAATATAAAAATACAACTAACATATCATAAAGATCTGTGGTTTCTTTGTTCTTTTTGTTTTTTAAAGTAAAAGTATTGCACTAAAGGAATGAAATCTGGACATAAAGGTAGAATTAACAAAATATAAATGTATGACTTACATAACATAAAAGTCATGACCAAAAGCAAAATTTTAGGCACGAAAGAAAAAAGTGAGTGGACGGCTGGGTTAGCCCTGAATTCGAATCAAGTGTGTATAGATTTTTGATTCATAGGACACTTACTCATTAATTACCATTGCTTGAAAATAATTATTTATTCTAACACTTGAATAATACAATTTTATATATTTTAACTATATTTAAAGATTATACTCCCTCCAATTCTTTTTATATGTCTTTTTAACCTTTGAAATTATATTCAAAGTATATGTCTTTTCAAATTTTTTTACCAACAATGACCTTATGCCTTTTTCAACTTCTCCATTAATTAAATTCAAAGAATATTTATTTCCAAGTATTTAATTAAGGTCAAAGTAATTAAACCTTTACTCTAATTTTTGGAGATTAAAAATGAAAATTTTTGGAGTATTAATTAAGGTTAATTTGGGAAGAAATTTTATTTCTTAATCTTGGTGAAAAAGCTCAGGAAGACATATAAAAAGAATTGGAGGGAGTATATAATATAGATACTTCTACTTTAGAAGTAATTTCGATTCACTCACTAACACGGTTATTTATTGTACATCCTATCATTGAGGGTCATAAGATCACTAGTAGCAACATATCGAATCAGTCATGATCCTATGACTGAACTTACTAATGATACATGCATGTAGTATTTCCTACCGTTTTTAATTCAGTTTTAATAATGTTTATATATGGGAAATACTAAAATGTTTACGGCGGACAACTCTTAATATGTCTAACACTGACGTGTTATGATCTCATCCCCTCATTATATGGAAAGTGAAATTAATTGATATGTTGAATATCTGACAGTTTGACACGTCAGCGACGGACACAAATCAATATGTTCATGATAGATAGAATAACAGGACTGATTTATTTATTAATTGATATTGAATTCATAGGTGGCTTTAGATCTTGCTCAACAATTGCTACTAATTTTACTTCCATTTTTGGATAGTCATCCCATCATCCCAAGAATATAATTTCTCAAATTTATGCAAATGATGCTGACATTATTGATATGGTTGTACATTATGACCATAGAAATGAGTCGTTTATATTTGATGTCCAACAAAATATTGACCAATTAGAGTGGTGATCACAATGAAGGGCAACAAGTTTTAATTCCCATGATTACCATTTAAGTTTCAACAAGGAAATTTCCACTTATGGTGTCTTGTGCAATGACTATAAAGATAAAGTTCAATCATTATGATCCAATGTAGAACTCCTTTTTAAGAAATCGAATTTCTCATATTGACAATCGAATATATTATAGTTTCAAGAGTCACTGATTCAGGAGAACTGAACATTTTAATATACAATGACAAAAATGAGGCTTGCAAATCCACACTACAAATGTTGTATGTAAAGAAGTATTTCAAAAATTGTAATGCAAATCAGTTTATTAAAGAAGTATTTTTAGATTTTTTTATTATTGTCTATTTGTTTATACTAAGCATGTTACTTATATATGTTACATCATCTACATGTACTTAAACATATATAGGATTGAATTAGAAGACTAATAAATCCACAATATTATAAAACTTCAGATGTATAAAGTTCCAACATTAATTGAAATATATGCATATATATATTTAACTTGAGAACAAAAGAAAAAAAAAAAAAAAAAAAGTTGTACAACGAATGAGTGAGACACTAGTATCAAAATATAATGAAACATCTCAAAGCAAAAGTTGTATAGATATGCCAAGAAATTAAAGACCATGAAATTTTTTACTCAAACTGCATTACAACTTTGGTTACAATTATATATATAGGCACTACACAGGTTGCTAATTTCCTTAAATTCTGCAAATCCCTTCTCATAATTATAAATTGTAATATGTTCTTGCAAAGATGGGAATGAAATTATGATGAATAGGCAAACAATTCTATAAACAAAGAAAAGAATTACGACGTTATCAATATTTATGTGACATGGCATTTAAGTGCAACATTAATAATGAGAACCGATTTATCAATGGCCACCACCGTCTCCAATCCCTCCTCCTGCTCCGCCACCAAAACCACCGCCGGCACCCGCACCGCCACCAAGACCTCCACCGCCACCAAGGCCTCCACCTCCGCCACCACCAAGGCCACCCCCACCCAACCCCCACCCCCGCCAAAACCTCCACCTGCTCCGAATCCTCCTCCAACACCACCTCCACCACCGCCACCACCTCCTCCACCGCCACCGCCACCTCCTAGTCCTCCACCGGCACCACCTCCAAAGCCTCCCCCAGCACCACCACCCCCACCCAAACCACCCCCTCCACCAAGCCCTCCACCACCACCTCCTCCTAATCCTCCACCATGTCCAATCCCACCACCCAAACCTCCACCATGGCCCAATCCACCACCGCCGCCCAGCCCACCAGCAGCAGCACCACCACCACCTAGCCCACCACCAGCACCACCCCCTAATCCTCCACCATGACCAATCCCACCACCTAGACCTCCACCATGGCCCAATCCACCACCTCCACCTAAACCACCACCACCAAGTCCACCACCAGCACCACCTCCCAATCCTCCACCATGACCAATCCCACCACCCAATCCTCCACCATGGCCCAACCCTCCCCCACCCCCTAAACCACCGCCCCCTCCAAGCCCACCACCCCCACCAAGACCACCACCACCACCATACCTATGTCCAAACCCTTTCCTGTAAATACCACCACCACCACCACGCCTTCCCGGAAAAGGCCTGTGCAAGAACTTCTCATCATCTCTATCCTCCACATGATCAGCAAAAACCGACCCATTTACAACCAAAATCACCAAAACCAAACCTAAAACAACTCGACCCATTATAATCACTCTAAACAAGACCATACAAGTTCATGCAAGAATAGCATCGATCATCATAACCTATTTATAACCATCAACAATCCCTTATAACCACATGGTAGGTCCACTAACACTCAACTGCCAACCTATACTGGATTTAATGCATGCTCTTTTTTGCAACTTTGCAAATCAACTCTCCTCCAATAATTCAAACTCATCACAGTATTGGCACAAACTATTTTCTACATTTACTTTATAATTCTTGGATTCATGTGGAGTTTGACTTTTATATATGGTTATCCGCGTCTCATGCATGAATGAATTATAGGTGTTGATTTGCTCATCAACTATTCAATGCAATCACATGTATTGGCCCTTCTCCTTTCATAATTTAATGCTTCTACCAAACAATGTCTATCCACATTTTTCATTTCTTCCATTTTAACAACACGCCTCGTGATTCAAGTGTTAGCCCACCTTTATAAAGGTGCACATTGTGTGGCAATTAGAGTTTGAATCTGGATCACACAAATTTTCTAATCTTGTTGTATCCTCCCTTCCAATCCCCCAAGCTCATTAAAAAAATTCTCTATTTTTATGTTCTTTATACTTGTTTCTCTCACTCTGATTCTTATTTTGTTTTGCATTAACATTTAGAGTTTATTATTTTTTTAGGGGGTCTAGCATTTTTATATAGGAATTTATTGGGCCGGCAATTTTGCCCCTATTGATTACAAATTGTGCAAATGTTGCCCAATTTCAGCCCGAATTGCTTAAATGGGCTGAAATTGCATGTGAGCATGCTAATTTGGGCCAATTTTGACCAATTATGTCCATGTGTAATATTGATATACATGTGGCATCCATGTAGACATTAAACTTCCACCTCACTCACCACATAATACTATTAAAAACAGAAAAAATAAAAAAATAAAAAGAAATTTATATATAATTCAAAAGATAAAATAAAAAACATAATAATAAAGTAAAAAAAAATCAAAAAGTTGTCTTCTCCATCTTCAACACCGTCTCCCACCACCACCCGCCGCCCCCTTCCCCACCGCCCTCTTCCCCTCTCCTCTCATCTCTCTCTGATCTCTCTGCTCTCGTCTCTCTGCCCTCTTCTTCTTCCTCCTCCTTGTTGCATTCAGAGCCACATTGGTGAACACCTACTTCTGCGTTTCAGAGGAGAGCTGCTCATCCTTCACAAGCTTTGACGATGGAGAACTCAGAGACTGCCTCTTCATGTTTTTCTAGAGAGAGAAAGAGAAGGAAAGAGAGAGAGAAATGGGTTTGAGAGAGAGAAGGAGAGCAACCATTGTTTCAGTGAGTTAGAACAGTTGTATTTCACTCATCGGCGGAAGGAGAGATGGAGAGAGGGAGGGAGCCACCGCCCGCTCGAGGTGGAGCCGGCGTAGGAGGGGACTGGGGCAGGGGCGGCGAGTGGTGGTGGAGATTGGAGGCGGTGGTGTGGAGAAGACAATGATTTTTTAATTTTGTTTTTATTTTATTTTTCCTTTATTTTTAATCTTAAAAGGATTTTCAATTTTGTTTATTTTTTATTTTTACTTTAATTTTATTCCAGTCAGCGATTTTGGTCCGATTGGACCGAATTGGAGGCCAATTTCATTCCACGTCAGCAATTCGGGCCCATTTAAGAATTCAGGCTGAAATTGGACAACATTTACACAATTTGTAATAAATACGGGACAAAATTACCAGCTTGATAAATTCTTGTATAAAAATGTCAGACCCCCTATATTATGGGGCAAAAAAAAAAAATAAACTCTTAACATTTATCTGAATTTAGATTAGCACTTTAACTTCTGATCTTGCAATTTATTGTTGAGTTTTTAATTTTAGCTTTCTTTATTGTCCTCACTTTTTATATTTAGTCATGTATATTTAATCTATTCTTTAATTAAAGTTCTATATATATATATATATATATATATATATATATATATATATGAGTAAAGTACTTTTTCCCCCATAAAGTGGGTCCTCTGTCAATTTAGGACTTTATTTATTCGGGCTGGCAAATGTGGACAGTAAATTACAAAAAAAAAAGCAATTTATGCCCAATTTCAGCCTGAATCGCTTATTTGGGCTGAAATTGCACGTACGGTGCACGTGTGGGCTGAATTGCGGGCAGGAATCGGACATGCTGGATTTTTTTACTTATGTGGCAGTTCAAAAAAAAAAACAATTCCATCTGGAAAAAAAATGCACAAAACGTGTCTAAGGAAAATTGCTCCAAATATAAAATTCCACCCTAAATCAAATAATCGAAAGAACCATAACCCCCAAATCAAAAATTTCGCCCCAAATCAAAAATTTCAGTCCCAAATCTGAAATCTCATACTACCAGAACAAAAATTCACCACCAAATCAAAAGAACCCTAACACCCATTCCACCCTCATCCCCTTAGAGAAGAGATTTTTGCATAAGTTTGTCACTCGCAAGAACCCATTTCAAAAAACGGTGAAGCTTCATTGTTTGCTGAAGATGGTGAAGAAATGCGATAGGAAACTGTTATACTTCCCAACTCGGATATATGGTTAGTTATCAACGGCTTTTTCATGTATTTGAGTTCCTCTCTTTTGATTTTTAGGGTTTTTACTAGAATTTGTCCCCTTATATATACTGGACAATATGATATGTATGTTTTTTTTCTTTTTTACTGGTTGTTGAGTAATTAAATATGGTGCTTTTGGGTGTTATTGGTCCTGTTCTAAAAGACATGTGGGGTAGGATATACTTCACTTTATTGTGTTGTGTGTTGGTGGGTGTGGGTGAGATTTCTTTAATGTGTTGAAGGGTGGGTGGGGGTGAGGTTCTGTGGACCTAAGTGGTCCACATAGGCCAATAATGAAGATGTTTTTTTGGTATTATATGAAAATGAAACTCTAAAATGAATCACTAATTCCAAAGTGTGGGTTTAATTAATCTAAATATAGATTTTGGTAGATTATTACTTGGTGTTGATTTTTTTCAGATTTGGTATATTATAATGGTGTTGATTTTTTAAGATTTTGTATATGGTAATGGTGTTGTAATTTTCAGATTTGGTATATTGTACAATTGGGCCCCACGGTGGCCCTTATTTAGTGTTGAGAATCATATTTTGGTAAAAGTTAGTTAATTTGGTTGTTTATTTTGTGAATTTATAGACAATGAGCACCAATTCATCAATCTTGCCATTCATTATGGAGGTGAGTTCATTAATTCTGTGAAATCTGAATATAGGGGTGTAACATTTATGAATATAGATTATGTAGAAGCTGAAATGTGTGCCTAGAGGATTTGCAAAGGTGGACAGAGGTTGAGTTGGGGGAATGGGATATGAGGTTCTATTTCATTCAAAACAATGGTTTAGGCTATTACATACTGATGCATTAATTAAGGAAATGACTTTAAAACATGTTAGTCTTAGATCTTTTCATGTATATGCTGAAAAGCTTGACAAGGTTGTTGGTGATGGGGTTGATGGGGTAGATGAATCTATGCATAATCTTGTGGATGACTTTATGTATGAGTTAGATGAAAATGATGATGAGATAATCAAAGACTCTAATTATGCAGTGGAAATAAAGGATGAATCTGATGAAACTGAAAGTCTAGATGGGGTAGAGGCTAGGGAAACTGAAAATAGAGGGGTAGATGCAAGTGAACCTGAACTACGAGGGGCAGAGGGCAGTGAGGAGGATGTAGTGGAAACAGGGTTTGACTTTGATGAATACAAATATAGTGATGGTGAGGGAGGACATATAACTTTCCCTAATTTTAACAATGATTGTGTATATGATCCCATGTTTGTTGTTGGGTTAACTTTCAGTAATAGAGGGGATTTCAAGAAAGCTATTGATTCATATGTTGTTAGAACACATAGGTCCTTGAAGATTACTAAGAGTGATCCCAGTAGATGCTATGCTAGGTGTGTTGTGGATAACTGTAAATGGAGGGTGAATTTGGTAATGGTTCCAGATGAGATGACTTTCAGGGTTAGGTTAGTTAATGATGTGCACACTTGGCCCAACACTAGGAATGTTAGAAATGTCAAGAGTATGTGGTTAAGTGAGAGGTTTATGGGAAAATTAATCTCTGATCCAAAAAGAAGGGTGCAGGGTTTAGGCAAGATATCATTGATGAGATTGGTTTGCAGTGTGTCTAGGGATTGTGCTTACAGAGCAAAAAGGAGGGCACTGAGAATGATAAGGGGGGGATCCTGACAAGGAATATGGGCTGCTTGGGATTATGTTGAGGAGTTGAGGAGGAGCAATCCTGCCTCAACTGTGATTATAGGTGTAGAAGAGGATGATGAGGGCAATGATAGATTTAGCAGGTTCTATGTTTGTCTTGGTGCATTGAAGGAGGGGTATCATAGGGGCTGTAGACCTATCATTGGTATGGATGGATATTTTCTAAAAGGCAAGGGAATGCTTTTATCTACTGTAGGTGTAGATCCTAATAACAATATTTATCCCATTGCTTGGACAGTTGTGTGTAAGGAGAATGGGGAGATTTGGGAGTGGTTCCTTAGAATCTTGAAGATTGACTTGTCCATTTATAAGGATTATAAGAAGACATTCATCTCTGACAAACAGAAGGGGTTAGTGCAAGCTTTTAGTTAAATGTTTCCAGGTTCTACACACAGATTTTGTGTGAGACATTTGCACTCTAATTTCCGGTCAAGTTGCAGGGTTTAAGGGAGCAGAACTGAAAAATCACTAATGGAGGCTGCTTGTGCCACCACAGTTAGTGAGTTCAAACTGGCAATGGCAGCACTGAAAAGGGTCAATGAGGCTGCTTGGTGGTGGTTAGATGATAAGTCACCCTCAGAATGGAGTAAGTCACACTTCTCTGAACACCCTAAGTGTGATATGCTCCTTAATAATGGGTGTGAGGTTTTTAATAAGTGTATTCTTGAAGCAAGAAAGCTTCTTATTTTATCTATGCTTGAGTGGATTAGGGAGTGGGTGATGAAAATGTTAAACCAAAGTAGGGAGAGGACAGAATTTAAGTGGAAAGGATTTCTATGTCCAAGAATTTCAAAGATGATCCAAAAAACTTCTGAAAAAGTGAGTAATTGCATACTAATCAAAGGGGACAGATGCCATTATCAGATTAAGTGTTGTGATGGAGTCAATACACAGTTGATCTCAACAAAGTGGGAGTGTACTTGTAGGTTGTGGGGACTGAGTGGGGTTCCATGCAAACATGCACTATGTGTAATTTAGCATGAGGGTGTCAATCTAGAGGATTATGTAGACTTGCAATACACCCTTGATGTTTATAAGATGTGTATGAATCTGGTGTAAAAGACATTAATGGGCAGGCTGAGTGGGAAGAGACTGGAATGACACCTCCTCTACCTCCAATAATCTTATCAAGACCAGTTGGAAGACCTCCTAAGAAAAGGAAGAAGGAAGATGGGGAGTTGTGCAAAGGGAAAAAAGAGAAGGGTGTATAAAAGCTAAAGAGGCAACAAAAAAACTTACTTGTGCAAGAAGTGTAAGAAAAGGGGCACAATGTGAGATCCTGTCCTCAAAACAAGAAGGCCCTCCTGAACCTCCTGAGAGAACACTACAGGAGGTAATTGTTTAGCTTACATTAGTGTTTAGCTTACTTTCTATTTTGTGCCTAATTGATTGGTTGGTTGGTTTGAATTGTTGCATGCTTTGATTGGTTGGTTTGAATTGTTGGGTTGATTTGTTGGTTTGAATTGTTGCATGCTTTGAATCTGCTATATGCTTTGATTTTTTGGTTGGTTTGAATTGTTGCATGTTTTGAATCTTGCATTTGAGGTGTTGTTGGGTTGATTTTGCTTTTTGGTCGTTTGATAGTTGACAGAACTTGGGAACTCAGTCCCACTTCAAACTACTGAGGCAGAAAGTGGATTGGATTGTAATCTGCCACATTCCCAACCAACCATTGACCAAGTCATTCCAACCCAGCAATCTCAGGTCAATGCCCCTTCAATGTACGAGCAACTTCAACGAGAACAACCAAATAGGAGACCAAGAGGACCTACAAGTGGTGGGAAGAAATTTGTGACACTTTCAGAGCTAATCCAGAAAAAGTCCAGAAAGCCATAAATGTTTTCAGAAGTGTTTTGTCTTCATTATTTTGAAGTTACAAACTTTGGGTGTATTGTGGTATCTTTGAACACCCTAATTGTGGATGAATGTGTATTTTTAAACTCATAACACTAGATGGTTAAAAATCTGTTGGAATGGCAGTGATTGGATGTATATGTTGGTACAATGTGTGATTCTGAAACTGAATTTGTATTGAATCTGCATTTGGTATATTTTTGGTGTCAATTTCTATCTATTTTATCTCTGAATTAGTTTATTGCATACACTATATTCCTCTATAAAACAGGATTTAGGCACAATGGGAAAAAAATTGCAAACTCATAACATAAAATTGAGTACAAATGAACTATTAATAACATAAAATCCAGTACATACATTGTAAAATTAACATGGTTCAACAAACTCAAAACACCCTACTACTCAAAATCTCCAACAACAAACCAAAAATACATTTCAGTAGCTTTCTACTCAAAACCCCAAACTACTCAAAACACACTAAACCACACCCAACACCAAAAACTACTAGTACAGGAATTGAAACCAACAATTTCAGTAGCTTTCTGTTATGCAATTTCAGTTTATTCATCTCCTCAACCATGATATTCATTTCATTCTTCAAGTTTGAGTTTTCCTGCTCCATTGCATTCATTCTTCTCAACAAACCAGGTATCACACTTCTTGATCTACCACAGATTGGGGGGATCCTCCCAAGCAAAAAAGCCGTAACCATCTTTCTGAAACATATTCGCAAGAAGGAAGATTTCACATACAACAGTGGACAGAATTAAGTTCAACATGAGTCATTTTAAGTCAAAAATCTATTGATTTACTTACATTATAGTGGAGGCAAGAATAGAACCTTCTTCCTGGGTTTTCATTACTCCAAGAAGTACGAATGACAGCTCTAATCCCACAATTGCAAAACATATCCCCGGTTTTATATTACATTTTGAGTTCTTGACAAAAATTTTGATTTCCAGCTGTGTTAATATAAAGGGAAATTTTATGAACATAAAGGGAAATCGTAGCTAGGTGTGTTGCCTAAAATCGCGACTAACATATAAAACCCTCAATTACTATCGAGATGAGAGATTACCTGGGGGAGCTTGGCCTATTCACCGAGATTGGCAGGGGGCCGGCGTGTGGTGGCATGTCGTCGTCGGTGGTGGTGTCGTCGTCCTGGGAACACTGGGAATTGTGGATTTTTTATTTGGGTGGAATTTTTTGATTTGGGGGTTAAAGTTCATGTAGGGTTAAGGTTTTCCTTAGACACGTTTTGTGCATTTGTTTTCCAGGTGGAATTGTTTTTTTTTCTTTGAACTGCCACGTAAGTGAAAAAATCCAGCATGTCCGATTCCGGCCCGCAATTCAACCCAC